>JAKCPI010010626.1:0-180426 GCA_023213315.1 Euborellia annulipes
TATATGAACCGTGTTATTCAATGGTGTGTCAAAGACCAAAAAAATTCAAAATTGAGTTAAGCATGGAATATTGTTTCAAATGCTTTAATTAATAGTATTTTTTATGAAATATGTCCTAAAAAATTTATTTTTAATGTAAAAGCATAAAATTATTTTTACAATATTTCAATGCAGGATTTACATTTTTCAATAATACTTATGCTATGTTATGCTTGTAATACTTAATTTGAAAAGAACAATTTTTCATTTATGCGTCAAGTGCAAGACATCGTAAACAACTATACGCTTGAGATATATTGTTGCGTTTATGCCCTAAGTATTTTCAATTATGAACACCTCGGCATCGCTGATTGTTTAGAGGTATTTAATATAAACTCAAGAAAATATAATTTTATTTATTTCAAATTTATATATTCATACACCATTACTTATATTCCATTTGTTGAAATTTAATACAAGTATTTCATAACCTACAAAAATTATAATTCATTTTTTAATTTCTTTTAGCCTAATTTCTATAATGTTTTCTATCTTTTTCTATGAACTATATATATATATATATATATATATATATATATATATATATATATATAATTTTCCAATTTGCGAATAAGAATTAGCTATCGTTTAATTGAAGTTGTAAGCCAGTGTGACTTTAACAGCCAATATAAAAAGTTATTTCCAAATAATATTATATATATTTTTTCCCCTTAAATAGAAGCAAAAAATCATTTTTTTTTTGAAAAATGAAAATTTTCTCTGAATTCATGTAGACGTCAAAATTTTAATTTTTTGATATTATTCCTGATAATGAAAACGAAGATGAAGGATGAGGATCAGTCGCGATTTCGAAAGACAACAAAAATAAATATTAGGTTGGGGCAGGTTGAAGTGGCCCGCTAATGTGGGGTCTATTTCGTTATTATAACTTTGATTTACTGTTTCCAAGCTATTTATTCAGGAAATTAATAGATGAGAAAATTTTGATATCACTTTGTATTTAATTTTAAAATATTAATACTATTTAAAATTGATGAATGTGATTTGATAAAAAAGTTTCTATGCTACTAGTATTAAGTATAAAGAGACTTTGAGTAATTTTTAGGGCAAATATAATTGGACAGAATTTTTTCAATCGTGGGTCGAATGGATTTTGAAGCATTTTTTACAAATATATATCGCACATAGAGAATTTTGTAAAAATAATTTTTTATATTTTATTTTTTTTCTCTAAATTAGTCATATTTTTAGAGATAATTTATGAATATCTGCCATAATTACAGTATTTACTTGCACAATTGACAAAAGTGATATATAATCTAATAAAAACAATTTAAATCCAGAAAAACTTTAATGTTGATTTTCTCAAAACTCTGATATTTGGTCTTTGACACACCATTGAATAACGACAAAGCAAATGATCTCTGATATGAATTGGTTATTTTAAACGTTATTTTACCAAATTTTTTATTAATACTAGCCTACTTATTATTTATTTCTACAAGAAATGAATGAATTTTTTAAAGCAGATTCAACAAATCCACTAAATTGAAGATTATGTCGACAATTTTTTTTTCTATGATTTTATTGAATAAATTTAATTACACTAAAATAGTTATAAACACCATCTTCAGGAAGGGAGAGGTGCCGATAGATATTTACTTTTTGAATTGTTTTTTTTTATCAGATATTCAACATTTAGGAGATCGTAGTATAAATCGCCTTATACAGACAGAGCTTTGGGTCAAACTAACTACGACCTGAGTTCTTATTAAATCATAGTCAAGTAGCTTATCCGAGAGATAGCTATTTAACTGGAAGTTAATCCATTTTTACTTTCTCTTACCTCTATATATATATGTTAATATATATAGAGAGAGAAAGTATTGGATTCATGTCAAAAATTCGATGTCGAGATTTTGATGGATATACACGTTTTGAGTCCCCGTTACGTCCCCTGAGTCCAAAAAAGTGGTTTTCGCGACATGGTCTGTCTGTCTGTGTGTGGGTAGGTGGGTGGGTGTGTGTTCAATTTTAAGCATGAAGGAATTGAGCTAGGAGTTTAAAATACCCCCCCCCCTGAGGCGTCAATATAAGCTTTTAATCAAAATCGGCTAAAAAGTACTTTACAAATGTACTTTTTCAGTTTTTTTTTTCCTCAAAATTTGCTTCAAGGGTTTTGATTAAGATTCAAAAATCAATTATTTTTTAGATGCTAGGGGGCCGCAAGAAGCACGGATTTATATAATAGAATTATTAAAAAAGAAAATATTTTTAAATACTTGCATTGCTTCAAATAGAAAATGATATAATCTCTTTATGCCTATCCCACTCACACACTCAAGATTATATTATATACTTTTCTACATGATTTGATACTTGTTTCAGGAGGTCCAGAGCGGCTCCAAGTCTGGCTATTCTTTGTGCATTGGTTTAGTAAGGCGAGGAGAATCTTCTTAGTGAACAGCCCCGTTAACGCCCTGGTCAGCTTTTTCTCCAAAACTCCTTATTTTGGTGAGTAAAACTTAAAATCTTTACAATTCTAATTCATTTTTCAATTATAAATATGCTAATATATAAATCTTGTGACATTCAAATAGTTAATTATTAAAAATAGCGAAAACATGATTTCATTTCATTCAAAGAACATTTGACTTTTTACTTTCTCTTACCTCTATATATGTTAATATATAGTGAGAGAAAGTATTGGATTCATGTCAAAAATTCGATGTCGAGATTTTGATGGATATACACGTTTTGAAGTCCCCTGTGTCCAAAAAAGTGGTTTTCGCGACGTGTTCTCTGTGTCTGTTTGTCTGTCTAGGGGTGTGTGTGTGTGTGTGTCTATGAACAAAATATCTCAAGAACGAAAAGAGCTAGGAGGTTGAAATTTTATATTTAAGTTAAGTACCCTCCTGGGACGTGACACGAAGCTTTTCAACAAAATCGGCCAGAGTACTTTACTGATGTACTTTTACAGTTTTTTTTCGATTTTCTCAAAATTCGCTCCAACGATTTTATTTATTTATATTATTAATTTTATTATTACCGTATATTTCCTCGGAAACAAAATATGAAATGTAAATGGTTGACTCGATATGTAGATTGAGATTTATTTAATTGAAATATTCTTTAAACCTCACTTCACATACCTTCATGGTCTAACTAAAAACAAAATTAAAATAATTCATTCATAATTTATTTCAATCATTTATCGAAATTTCTATCATTTTGAGTGGAAATCGATTGTATGAGAAGGGAGAGAGGCTTGACACTAATCTACGAAGCCGGAAAAATTTATTTAACATTTTAATAAAGAAAAAAATTGATTGACCAAGTTGAAGCATGGTCTTTTAAAATTGGAAAAAAAAACTAAAAAAAGTACATCAGTAAAGTGCTAGACTCCAATTTTCACAAAAGTTTATAAGATACATTTTAAGATAGAAATCTACTCATCTTTTTGTCGCCGATACCCATATTAGTCAAATTCCAAAAAAAAAAACCACATCTCTAATCCACTACCATTATTAAAAAAGAGATTGGATAAAAAATCCAATTAAGGATTATGTTTCAACAAGTTATTATTTAGATAAACTCGCATTTATTTTATCAATAAAAAAAATTACAAAAAAAATCATTAATTATATTATTATTCAAACAAACAAATTATATTTGTAATGTTTAAAGTTATATTTTTACTTTCTCTTACCTCTATAGAGAGAAAGTATAAGATTCATGTCGAAAATTCGATGTCGAGATTTTGATGGATATACACGTTGTGAGGTCCCCTGAATCCAAAAAAGTGGTTTTCGCGACATGGTCTGTCTGTGAGTCTGTTTTCAATTTTAACCATGAAGGAATTGAGCTATGAGGTTGGAATTTTATATTTAAGTTACACACCCCGTGGGGGCGTGAAAATAAGCTTTTAATCAAAATCGGCCAAAAAGTACTAGTACTTTACTGATGTACTTTTTCAATTTTTTTCGATTTTCTCAAAATTTGCTTTAACGATTTTGATTAAAAGTCAAAAATCAATTATTTTTTAGAAGCTCTTTCAAATATATATTTTCATTTTGCCCTCAAAATTGTTTGAAGCACACTTTACTCTTGTACTTCATTGGAGAGATATGAGAAATTGGTTGTGAGGGTAACAGAATATAAATATTTTCCTATATTTATAAATTTTACAACTTGAATTCTAATATATCGGTGGAAAATAAATATATCTCGACACAAAAAATCTGGTGTGACAAGCACCTTCGGTAATCGAAAGTTGTGTGCTGTCCGACCAGTCACACCAGATTTTTATTTAATTTAATATAGAATAACAAATTGAATAAAAAAAAAAATTATTTTCTATATTGAAAGAAATCTTATATTTTGTTAAAAAAATCTTGCTCCGATTATCATGATCGTGTCCTCTTATGAATTTTAAAATATGATTTGATTGAGTTTTTATCTAAAAACTTTCACGTGTGATCTAAATCGTTCTTATAATTTAATAGTAGGTCTAATAGGGGTCGCGAGATTAAAAAGATCACGTAGCTCCGTAAAATAGATAATTTTCGAGTTAATATGTCTTTAAAATACATTTCTATAATAATCAATAAAGGGATAGCATTATAAATCAATATAATTATTATCATTGATATATTAAATAGTAGGTTATTACTTTCTCTTACCTATATATGTACATATAAGATTCGTGTCAAAAATTCGATGTCGAGATTTTGATAAACATACACGTTTTGAGGTCCCCTAGGTGCAAAAAAGTGGTTTTCTCAACATGGGAACAAAATATCTCAGGAAAGAGCTACGAGAATGAAATTTTGTATTTGAGTTAGGTCCCCCCCCCCCCCCCCCAAGGGGTGAAAATATACTTTTGATCAAAATCGGCCAAAATGTACTTGCACTTTTTCAGTTTTTTTTTTTTTCTCTCGAAATTCGCTCCTACGATTTTAATTAAAATCCATAAATCAATTATTACTTTCTCTTACCTATATGTATGTTAATTTATTCCTTACTACAGAAATCTTGTTTGCTATTGTTCTTCTCTTCGTCAAGATTTCGTGATTTTGTTTATTTATAATCAATTTGATAAGAAAGGTTGATAGAAAAGGAATTGGACGATGTTATACATGAAGGAACCAAGCGCTATTATGATCGAATTTGATATAAGACCGCCATCTTGTAGGGAAAAAGAAGATCTATCTCTTTATTTAAATCACAACATTACTCTGTTCACTTTTTTTTTTTTAGATAAAACAAGAAAAAAGTCATTGCCTTTGGGTTTGTTTGCAATTGTGCAAATGAAATAGCCTTTATCGCAGATTTAGGTTAATGGCGCTTGGTTCCTTCTTGCATAACAGTCCAATTGGGACAATTTGTATATAGGAATAAAAATTTTAATTCCTTCTCTCTGAATCCGTCTTTGAATATAATATCTATATATATAATTCACTAATGTCCGTCTGTCTGTCGGTCACGCTCTATTTAGGCAACTTCCCGTTGGAATTTTGAAATGAAATTTTTTATGCATAAAGAGGACTTTCTCGGGATTATAGGAAAATTATTTTCATTCCGAAATTCCCATAACTTTTTGAGTTATTAATTTTTAAAGTTACGATTTCTCCCATAGGAAATGTATAGAGAAATTTTTATGTATTCTTTTCATTTCTGTATTCCATGAATGTAAACAAATCCTCAAGCAGGCACTGGATTGGAATAGAATTTTTTTTTTCATAATTAAGAAGAAAAGGCCAGGGTCCGAGCCAGCTGGAGGGGGGTCCAGGGAGGCGACGCGGCTAGTAGTAATAAAATAAGCCACCTCTCTAAAATATTTCATTCAGATTGGTATATAGGCTTTAATAAGATATTAATTATATTTTATTTTTTTTCAAATATTTCTTCAGTGCATAGAATTTATTAATTTAGATAGGCTTTGGTTGCTTTCTCTCTAATCACCATCGACCTGTTGGCTAGCGCTCTTCTTTCTCTATGTATATATTCAAGGGATGATTTTTTCGGTGTCATTTGGCTTTGTTAATGTCGTTTCCTTTTGGTTTGCACAACCATCTGTTCTTGCATGCACACGCACGTATTTTAGCCGGTTATAGCCCTGATGTCACTTGCACATAGAGACAAAAAGTGGCCCTAGCATCCAACCAACCACCCTCGAGATATATGGAAATGTATTATACGCTGGTGTCTACTTGGAGACCCAGGGACTTAATCAGGCTTTAATCATAGGGCGCAATGTCCATTAGCTTGGTTGCCCGTTGCTATTAATCATGATTTACTGCACCGTTTTTACAATTATCAATAGAACTTAAATAGGAATTAAGTGAGAAATGTACGTTTTATAAGCCTTTATTACTTATTATCTGCTGAAATGTATTGCTCTTTGAAATATATGGCCAGGGAATGGAAAAAAATTTCAAATTAAATAAAATTTATTCTCAATTAAAAAAAAATTTTATTTTTTTACATATACACGAGCCTCTCTCTATCTATTTAAAGAGGAAAGAGGAATAACAGGGGTATATGAGGGGGGGGGGGGGGCCCCGGATATAAAATGAATATCACATTTCAAAATTAATAATAATAATCTCTTTTCTTTCATGTAAATTTACACATGTTATTAATTAAATAAAAAGAATTAATTTAAATGTTTATAATAGCCTTCGGCAACTAAGCCGTTTTAACCAACCACTAATTAATTTATTTAAAACATAATTAAAATCACTATTTCAATATTCACATAAAAATATTGCATCATATTTGGTTAGAAACCTTCATCAAATGGGAATTTTACTAGTTAAATGCAATAGTGTGGTACAACTCAAAAAGTCGTAATTTTCTCTTTTTGAACTATTTGCTTTATTTATATTTCCTTTTTTAAAAATTTAATAATTTAAAATCTAATTATTTATTATTGATGTCATAAAATTTAGTTCATTTTATCATGAATAAGTCTACAACTCATACTTATGGAAAGCCAAAAAAATAAAATTACAAATATATTTACAATCAATCCCCTTAATTCTCATAGGATATTTTTTTTCGAATAGCCATTTATTATGATTTTTGCGTTGTGGCACTATTGTATTCAGCAAGAGATATAAAAAATCTGGTGTGACTGGCCGCACAGCACACACCTTTCTCTTAACTTCGGTAAGAGAAAGTTGTGCTCTGTGCTTGTCACGCCAGATATTTTTGCGCCGGTATATTAGAATTCAAGATGTCAAATTTATAAATATGGAAAAATATTTATTTATTTATTTGTTACCATGGCAACCATTTCTCTTTCCTATGAAGTACAAGAGTAAAGTGGTCTTCAAACAATTTTGAGAGATAAATGAGAATATAAATTTCTAAATCTAAAAAATAATTAATTTTTGAATTTTAATCAAATCAAATAATCGTTAGAGCTAATTTTGAGAAAATAGATAAAAACTAGGAACCGACCGAATATTCGGTTTCGGTTACGGTTTCGGCCAAAAATCCTGGTTTCGGCCAAAAAGTAGCCGAAACCTGAGTCTGAAAAGATGGGATGAGACTGGCATGCAAAAAAAAAAGGTCAAATGATTTGCACTTGAGGGAAAAAAAAATTTAGTCTCCCTAAAAAAAGGTAAAATTGATTTTCACGGGAGGGGAAAAAATTTTACGCAAGGCGGAAAAAATTTCAAAAAGAAAAAAAAAAAAAAAAAAAGGTAAAATGATATAAATTTTTTATAGGAAAAAGAAGTTTCGGTTTCGGCCGAAACTAAAATTGAGGCCGAATATTCGGTTTCGGCTGAAAATCTTGTTTCGGTCAGACCCTAATAAAAACTGAAAAAGTACATCAGTAAAGTACTAGTACTTTTTGGCTGATTTTGATCAAAAGCTTATTTTCACGCCTCAGGGGGGTGCCTATCTTAAATATAAAATTTCAACCTCCTAGTTTTATCCCTTCATGCTTAAAATTGATAGACACCCACAGAGACAGATACACACACACACACACACACACATACAGACAGACCATGTTTGCGAAAAACTAACCTCTTTAGAATCTAATTAATCTTCGATTTTCCTAATAATCTTATCATCGCTGTGTTCGTTTTTCAATATTGACAGTGTACTTTTCATAAATCATTCATTTATTCGAGATGACATCACTTGTAAAGTAGGCTTAAATGCAATTGCATTATATCTCTACTATATAACCTGAACATGCTTTTATTGGATAATTTGGGGGTTTGTAAATGCACTTGTCTAAAAAGAGGAAAGGGCAAATGCACTGGGATATTCTAAATTTAGAAAACATTTTAGAGTGCCTTCTATATACTAATTTCTGATACTTGTTATAGATGAGGGATTTATATTAATATATCCTTTATTTTTAGTCATTTTTAGTTCATATTCATATCTCTAGGGAGGCGCGGACTTGTTTAAGGGGATGCGCGAAGATAAATTTTCCAAATGATTGCTAGTTTTATAAATAAAATAATAAAATTATTTAGAAAATTCTGGGACGGAATTTTTAATTAAAATAATAAATATGAATAAATAAAAAAAATATATTTTTAGATAGCAAGTTTGCGAGATATGTTTGTGCTTAAGATTGGGCAAAAATTCCACCCCCTGGAGTCGAACCAGGACCTCCACGCTTTCGCGGTGGGTGGACTACCCTTATCCTGGGCGCCCTGGTTCGACTCCAGGGGGTGCAATTTTTGCCCAATCTTAAGCACAAACATATCTCGCAAACTTGCTATCTTAAACGATATTTTGACTGGCTAATGAACAGTATATTTGAGCGTTGATTGAAAAAATTCAAAATATTTTTATATAAATTTATATTTTTTAGTATTAAAAATTTTTGTTTTTTTATTATTTTATTAAATTTCGGGGGGAGGGAGCGTCATACGATTAAATATTTTTAAGGGAGGTGTTGTTACATAAAGTTTGGAAACCACTGGCCTAAAGTAAGACTCATTCTAGAAAATTATACTATGTATAAAACCCAAAGGCGGATCCAGGGAAGTTTTTCAGGGTTTTAATTTTTTTCTGACTAGACGCGAAGCTCGCCGAAGGCGATAGCATTGTTAATTATTTTATTTATTAGGATTGGATAAGGGGTTGAAAAATTGAAAAAAAAAAATGCTTTTTAAATTTATTTTAGCTAAATCGAAGCCAAATAAAAAGAAAACATTAAAAAAAAATAGCTTATGAATAATGATTATTATTTTGATTGGGGGGGGGGGGGGATGAAGGCTTGATTATTTAAGAAAGGCCTTGGAATATTCCAAATCACTTGTTGACATTCTTTTTTATCTCTAAATATAGTTAGATTAGAGAAAAAGATATTTTTTTACTTTTAATAAAAAGGGAATTGTTATTTTCATCAAACTGGTTTATTCCTATTCGAAGAGAGAGAGAGAGAGGCAAGTCTCGTTCAGTCGAGCGCGTGGCCTCGTGACAGGCGCCAAGCTTGCTTGCTATCTTTTTTTAGTTTAAAGTGAATCAAAGTGAATAATTAATATAGTGTAACCCACCCTGACCACACCGTCAGCCAACACACCCTCTTGAGAGTCTTATTAAAGGTAATTATTATGCATTTTATCGTTGAAAAAAAAAAGATAGAAACAAATAATTTGACTGCGAAAAGCGATTCTTTTGAATATGAAATTAAATATTTTATATTTCATTAAGGGTAGAGGGTGAATATAAGCTGTTGAAAGGGAGAGGAGGAGTGTAGGTGTCATTGAAAAAATTTGTTTTTTATTTTTTATTTTTTTAACACTTTCTCATTCACACACACACATACACAAAGTCACCATTATTTTCCATTATATTCTTTCTATTTGGCCTATATTTTTGTTAATCAAATTTCTTTAATATACTTTTACACAGGGGTGGATTAAGGGTTGAAAATTAAAATAAAATAATTTCAAAATAAAATAAAAATTAAAATAATTATTTATAAATGTATTCAAATTATTTTGAGAGTAATTTCGCGGGGATGGCTCGCATTTCCTTAAAGGAGGGGGGGTATGAAGGCATTGACTAGGGGGGTTAATGCCCCATCCCCTATAATGCACAAAGATATTAATGTTTTTTAATACTTTTACTAAAAAATAAGTCCATTCCGTTTGAGTTAAAATTTATACTCAGTCCACTTAGAATTTTATGGGGTGAGTTACCGCATTTTTTTTGTATGTATAACTAATCTCAATTCGGATTTGAATTTGTACTTTCTCTTACCTATATGTATAAATTAATATACATATATATAGAGAGAGAAAGTATTGGATTCATCTCAAAAATTCGATGTCGATCGAGACTTTGATAGATATACTCGTTATGAGGTCCCCTGAATAAAAAAAAAAGTGGTTTTCGCGACATGCCTGTCTGTGTGTCTGCTTGGGTTCAATTTAAAGCATGAAGGAATTGAGCTAGGAGGTTGAAATTTTATATTTAAGTTAGGCACCCCCCTAGGGCGTGAAAATAAGATTTGAGAAAAATATTTTTTTTTCAGGAATGAAAGTTAGAAGAAAACGAAGCCAGAATTTTTTCTTTAAAAATATATTTTAACAGCTGACGTTTCGGCTCTGGTCAAAGCCATCCTCGGAGCTGATCATTATCAGCTCCGAGGATGGCTTTGACCAAAGCCGAAACGTGAGCTGTTAAAATATATTTTTAAAGAAAAAATTCTGGTTGCGTTTTCTTCTAACTTTCATTCCTGATACAAATTCCACCAGCCATAAAATACCCTTATACCAGCGTGTTCCAAACTGTGAGGCGCGGACTAGTCTAAGGGAAGGGGCGAATATTGGCCCCCAGGACCAATTTTCCAAATGATTGCTAGTTTTAATATAAATAAGAATAAATAAAAAAATATTTTTATATAAATTTATATTTTTTAGCATTAAAAATTTTTGTTTTTGTATTATTTTATAAAATGTGGGGGGGGGGGGGGGAGGCGTCATAAGATTAATTATTTTTAAGGAAGGCGTTGTAACATAAAGTTTGGAAACCACTGCTCTAGGCCATTTACATTACACTTCGTCATATTTAGCATCCTTATTAAATTTGAATAAATTTGGGATTTAAACCGAACTACTGAATTATACATCAAAAAAGGTTAAATTTAAGCTAGTAAACATTATGATATAATTAGAGTGAGGTGGATAGCTGAGTAGATCTTGTAGTAAGGAAGAAAGAAAAGAGCGATTGCAGCTAGGTTTATTTCGTTTAATACTTCAAGCCGACGTTTCGGTCAGATATACGACCATCATCAGGGCTACAATCAATAACAGAAAGGAGCGAGTGAGTTTACAGTCAAAAAAAATTTTGTTTTCTTACATCACATGCGTACAAAATTGACAATTAATTACAATAAAATTAATGATAAATTTAACAAACATAAGTTACATACAAGGTACACAAATAAAATAAAAAATATATAACAACCTGAAGCGTGTCAACAAAATTCCCCAAAATGTCGAATGGCACAATCGTATAACTTATTTGTTGCCATTTCATAAGGACCAACAGGCTATGCGAGTCAAGGTTAGATTGACACGAGCTCTCTATGAAACAAATTTATATATTAAATTAAAAAAGGAGATATTATTTTTAGAATAGAAATTATCTAAATCCATTTGATTAAATGATTAAAAATACTATATTTATATACATAGAATTTTATATTGGCCGTAAAAGACCTTAATAGAATCAATTTGTTACAAAATGTTTCTATATAGTAGTATTGTGGATTTAAAGTCACGGTTGAATTCACACATTTGAATTCACGGTATTATTTTTAAAAATATAAATTGACTCCTGGGTCAATCTCTTAAATGTGTTTGTCTCAAAACCTAATATTTTGACCGAGTCAAAGTCGAAACTATGATCTTCTTCTATGGCATGAGCCGCTAGGGCGACGTGGACCTCATTGTTCTTAATATTAGTTTTGTGTTGCGACATTCTCTTGTTCAGGTATTGTTTGTTGCGTCATTCCGATGTAACATAGGTTACAATCCTGGCATTCCACTTTATAAACCAGGTTGCTATTTTGAAGATGCGGGGTAGGTGTTTTATTATTATACATAAAGGCCACTGTGTTAGAGGGTTTATAACTGATTATTATATTATGGTTGGAGGTGTATATTAATTTTCTCAGTTGTTCAGATAAACCAGCTATATAAGTTAAACTCCGATAGACAGGGGCAATGTTATCCTGGCCGTCAGCACCCCGCCCTTCATTCGATGTAACTTGATGTTTGCACAACTTGCGGCTGTATTGATTGTAAATTTTTTCAATGAAATATCTCGGATAGTTATTTTTTCTAAACAATTGCTTTACTTCATCGAAACATTGTTTCCTATATTGAGGGTCGGATAGTTTGTCTGCTCTGGTAAACATATTCCATATTAAATTCTTTTTTTTTTTTTGAATTACCCAGGTAGAAATTTATCTTAGTCGGACAAGTTATTAGCTTAGAATTAGCTTTATTTAAGCTTAGAGTCTAAGATAGTTTTTTAAGCTTATTTCTAGCTTATTATTAGCTTAATATTAGCTTAATATTAGCTTATTATTAGCTTATTATTAGCTTGTTATTAGCTTATTATTAGCTTGTTATTAGCTTGTTATTAGCTAGTTTCCTTAGGTTGCTGCTATCTTATTTCTAGCTTATTATTAGCTTGTTTTTAGCTTATTATTAGCTTGTTTTTAGCTTATTTTTAGCTTGTTTTTAGCTTATTATTAGCTTGTTTTTAGCTAGTTTTCTAAGCTAATTTCAAGGTTCGTTTTTATCTTGGATATCTAGCTTAAAGCAACCTTGCATTCCATTGATACTATAAGGTTGTATTGTATTCGAATAAGTAATTACTTTTATCTTAAGGTACTGACCAGGGCCGCAGGCAAACCCCTCCCCCCTAAGCACCTGCTCTTCTATCAAATGTATATAAAAAAATTTTTAATTTGAGAAAAATCATTTTGAATAATTATTCTTAATAAATATAAATTTGGCAGAGTATCAGTATATTAAATAAAATTTAAATAATAAATTTTTTAATTACTTAGAATGAGTGTAAATAGTAATCTAATATTATTCTTGAATTTTAACTCTTTTATTTATAATTTAAAAAAAAAGACCCCCTGCCTACCTGGAAAAACCCAAAAAGGAAGCATTTGTAAACAAAAGAATTTACAGTTAGAGTGGACACAGGCAGCTTTGGTCAGGTTAGTCTACTCCAGGGAATAAACGGGAAGGGACATCACGTAGTAAAAAAATGGTGTGCCTAAAACACGGTCTATTCCAGGCACCTTCAGCGCTCCCTAACAGCTTATACAAAACTACTTTGGTGGTGGGCGGCTGATTTAAAAATTCAAATTAAAGGTTTTCCTCCAGAATGTATATAATTATTTATTTATTCCCTGCTATTTATTACTAGTTTCTGATTTCTCGTCCAAATAAATCTTAATGATTCTAGTCCCAATGAATAAAATCGTTAGTGAAAGGTTTTTTTTTCCTCCAGGAAAAATAAAAGGCATAAATAAAGTTCCAAGTTAAAATATATATTTATTAAAATAAAAAATTTGAAAGTAAACATTTTAAGCAAACATTATTTTTTTTTTTAGAAAAATTCTAAAAAAAAAAATATTCAATATTATTAGAGGAATTTTTAATCATAAACCAAAAATTCCTCTAATAATATTTCCAACCACAAAAACTTTAATAAATATACAATATATTTATAAACATACATATATAAAAGACCAAAAATTACAAGTTAAAATATAACAAAAGCATATAATTTTTCCACCAAACTTCCAATAAAAAAAAATAATATTATGGATGTCGTGTGTGTATATATATACATGTAGATGTATATAGACAAACGAACCTCATTTTGATGTTTGAAGAATTATTAAGCAAATTATAACGTATCCCTTGATTAAACAACTTTTTCAAATGGTCGAAATGAGTTGTCACTTGAGTCCTATAAAAAATGTAAAAGCAAAAAAATATTTTTATATATGCCAAAACAATTAATCAAAGAATAAAATAAATTCTAATAAATACAATATATTACAAAATATTTAAAATGACCAACAAAAAAAAATATATTGTATATTAGAAATTAAATAAATTGAGCAAAAAACAAACAAACAAACCTGAATTTGATTCTGCCTTTGACACTTGTTTGCAAATGGCCGAAATGTGTTTTGCAGGCAACCTGATTCTTGGTGGCTCTTCTGCGCATGCGCAAGATCCAAATCAGGCGACACTAGCAGCCTCTGTACTAGACTACAGAAACTTTCATTCTGAACATAGGAACAATATATCAAAAAGCACTCCAAATTCTTCCATTGACTTGTCCCCCCCATGGTCTACTCTAAACTTTAGGCCTGATAGGATCGTGAATTTTTTTTTAGAATTTAAATTTGTGTTTTAAAAATTTGAGGGGGTGCAAACTAATTTTTTAAATATCTATTTTGCCCCCCCCCCCCTGAAAGACGCTATTCATCATTTATGTAAGTATATTTATTACATATAAAATAAATAAGAAATAAGCTTAAATGATTAAATATTTTTTTTTTTTTAGATTTTTAGGTCCAGTGCTAAGTGCTTGGTTTCATAAAGAATATAACATGGTGATTTATTAACTGCATGTTTTAAAAATAAATATATATTGATAAATTATGTGATTTCTCATTTTTTTGTAAAAAGTGGACTTACACCACTTTCAAAATAAATGGTCCATATATATGTATTTTATATCTTTTGTTTGTGTTGGAAAAATATTTTAAATAAAAATTTTATTTTTTGCAAATACTTTTTTTTTTAACTCAAAATACCATACCTTGCCCTTAGCTAGTTTTGTTAGCTAATTCCAAGCTTATTTTAAGCTAATTTCAAGCTTATTTTAAGCTAACAAAACAACCTTGCCCTTAGCTAGTTTTGTTAGCTAATTTTAAGCTTATTTTAAGCTAATTTCAAGCTTATTTTAAGCTAACAAAACAACCTTGCCCTTAGCTAGTTTTGTTAGCTAATTTTAAGCTTATTTTAAGCTAATTTCAAGCTTATTTTAAGCTAACAAAACAACCTTATTTTTAGCTAGTTTTTTTAGCTAATTTTAAGCTAATTCGGTAAGCTTGCTGCTAGCTATGCAAAGCGTTACAAAATAAGCTTAAACTAAGCTAATTTTGTTAGCTAATTTTAAGCTTAAACTTAGAAAATTAGCTTAATATTAGCTAATTTTAAGGTTGAATTTCTACCTGGGTACAGGGTGGTTTGAATAGTAATTCAAAATTCTATCTGATTTTACCATTTTTCTACTCCATTTATAAAGTGGAATGCCAGGATTGTAACCTATTTTACATCGGAATGACGCAACAATACCTGAACAAGAGAATGTCGCAACACAAAACTAATATTAAGAACAATGAGGTCCACGTCGCCCTAGCGGCTCATGCCATAGAAGAAGATCATAGTTTCGACTTTGACTCGGTCAAAATATTAGGTTTTGAGACAAACACATTTAAGAGATTGACCCAGGAGTCAATTTATATTTTTAAAAATAATACCGTGAATTCAAAAAAGGACTTTAAATCCACAATACTACTATATAGAAACATTTTGTAACAAATTGATTCTATATCTATATCTATATATATAAAAATGAAATGGGAAAAATGTATGTATGTATGTAAATATGTATGTATATGTTCTATAGAAATCCACAATTTTCAATGAATCCATTTGAAATTAAGTACACCTATAATACATGGCTCTGGGAGTAACGTAGTAATAATTTGAATCTCTTAAATGTTTTGGAAAATTAATTATAATCAAATTTCTTCCAATATGGGAACACAAAATCAACAAGTTGGCTAGAAATTAGAGAGCGTCCTTTATGCTGTGTGAACCAGCTTCCTACCTGACTATGGGCTGGGAGTGGGGGCTAGGCAGCAGTTGAAAAACGAAGAGAGGACTCAGGTGACTGACCCTTTAAACAGTCATAAACAGACCCTTTTGTGCTGTTCCCAATCGGTACCCTCGCCTCGCTTGAATATAAGATCCTTCCTTAACATCTTAACACTTGCATTGCAACAAGAAATATCCCAAATTGGGAATAAACTTGCTCGCCGAAGGCGAGCAAGGGGTCCAGGGGGCGTAGCCCCCCTGGCTAGGCGGAAAGCCCGCCGAAGGCGGGCTTTGCGACTATCCAATATAAAATTCTATGTATATAAATATAGTATTTTTAATCATTTAATCAAATGGATTTAGATAATTTCTATTCTAAAAATAATATCTCCTTTTTTAATTTAATATATAAATTTGTTTCATAGAGAGCTCGTGTCAATCTAACCTTGACTCGCATAGCCTGTTGGTCCTTATGAAATGGCAACAAATAAGTTATACGATTGTGCCATTCGACATTTTGGGGAATTTTGTTGACACGCTTCAGGTTGTTATATATTTTTTATTTTATTTGTGTACCTTGTATGTAACTTATGTTTGTTAAATTTATCATTAATTTTATTGTAATTAATTGTCAATTTTGTACGCATGTGATGTAAGAAAACAAAATTTTTTTGACTGTAAACTCACTCGCTCCTTTCTGTTATTGATTGTAGCCCTGATGATGGTCGTATATATTATGATATAAATTTAAAATAAAAGATAAATCCTCATTTTATTTCGTATTTCCAAATATACAAAATTTCTTTGGGATATTTTAGCTGCATCACACAGTCAAAAATTTTTTTTTGAAGTTTTAACATTATGATATATGAAGGCAAATCAAAAATTAAAAACGCCAGGCGATATATTTCAATATATTATTTATTGGTATTATAATCTATATATTGAAACATATCTTCTAATGTTTTTAATTTTTAATTTACCTACTTATATCATAAAATGTCACATTTTAAAAAATAAATTTTGAAATTTCTCATACTATTAATTGAAAAGAATTTACTATTTAATGCCAATTAAAGTAGTATAGAATTCGATTGTGTATTTTCAAAAATAAACTTGATTTAATTTTACATGAAAGGGGGTTTCATTCCCAAAAGGACAAACAGGGCTGTTTATTTCGAAATAATATAATTAGCCTCAGTAATAGAAATGGAATGAAAAGTATAATTGATGGACATATTCTTGTCAAGAAGAATTATTTTTTGATTAGAAAAGAATGATGCGATTTTTTAATAGAATTTTATTGAAAAAGGAAACTTGAGATTTAATAAAAAATGGATGGATTTAATGTTATGAAAAATTTTATTTTCGATATTTCAACAAAAGAAATTACATCAGTAATGTATTAGTACCGGGTACTTTTTAGCCGATTTTGTTCAAAAGCTTCGTGTCACGTCCCGAGGGGGGTGCCTAACTTAAATATAAAATTTCAACATCCTATCTCTTTTCGTTCTTGAGATATTTTGTTCACAGACTGACCATGTCGCGAAAATCACTTTTTTGGATTCAGGGGACCTCAAAACGTGTATATCCATCAAAATCTCGACATCAAATTTTTGACATGAATCCAATATTTTCTCTCTCTATATATTGTAACTCAATATTATTTAAATAATAAAAGATTTAGGGAAAATTTCCTATACAACTGGTGATTATTAGCAATATTTTGTTTAAAAGAGTTAAATTATATATAATTAAAATAATTGGAGTCAAAATAGAAAGAAATTATTCTCTTACACGGTGATTTTTTCACAAAAAAAAAAAAAAAAAATTACAAAAAATTATTGTCTAAAACAAACATAAATGTTTTTATATTAAAATGTTGCCTAGTCATTTGCGATGATTATAATGAAGAACAAAGGGTTATGAGGCCCATATAATAATTCAGAGGGGACCTTGTATGAACGTGACCAAGGGCTGATTCAAATGAGAATATTAATAAAGGGCTCGGGATATTTCCTTCCCCGTTTAATACGCTACTAATCTAATTAAATAGTCAAAGACAAAGTATGGTCAAGAGGACTTAGTTCGATTTTATGGCAAAGTCCAGTATAGATAATTGAGCTATCAAGAAAGCTTTATAAATATAGTCCAGCTGATTTCGATATTCCTGAATTATTTTCATCAATTTAAAATTGCAAACACATATGCTCGTTTATATAATTTTCTCCGTATATGGGAACAGGTGTAATAAAAAAAATTTGACTTTTGATAAAAATCACGATTTGATTTTAAAAAATCTGGTGTGACTGTCCCACAGCACACAACTTTCTCTTACCTTTGGTAGTCGAAAGTTGTGTTCTGTTAAAATTTTTAAAAACAAAAATATTTTTGCCCTCGGGCTTTGGTGTAGGGGTTAGCGTGCTGGCCTTTTGAACAAAGGGTTGTGGGTTCGCATCCCGTCTCAGGCGACAAAATTAATTTAAATTGAATTTGCTACAAATCCATTTAAATATCATCATTTTATATCACAAATCCGGAGAAAAATTACAAAAAAAAGATCAAACGAGTTTCGAATACTAAAAAAAAAAAGGTCGAACGAAAAACGGCGCCCCAGTTGAGCTTCGCCCCATTTAGGCAACTTCTCGTTGGAATTTTGAAATGAATTTTATATGCATAAAGAGGACCTTCTCGGGATTACAGGAAAATCATTTTCATCCCGAAATTCCTATAACTTTGTGAGTTATTAATTCTTTAAGTTACGGTTTTTTTTTTTTTTTAAACATTCACACTTTTTTCTCATTCACACTCACACTCACACACACACATTCACACAGGCTTTTCAGGCCATTTAAGACTTTAGACGACAACCGTTGTAATTAATATATATATTGGGGGTTCAGGCACTTCTATTTAAGCCATCTGGTATCCAAATGGCTTAAATAAAATCATCGGACTGCCTGGGTCCGAACCCGCGACTTATGTTATGATTTCTCCCATAGGAAATGTATAGAGAAATATTTATGTATTCTTTTCATTTGTGTACTCCATGAATGTAAACAAATCCTCAAGCATGCACTGAATTGGAATAGAATAATAATAATTTTCTTTTCATAATTAAGAAGAAAAGGCGAGGGTCCGCCGCAGGCGGGTCCGAGTTAGCTGGCGGGGGGGTCCAGGGGGGCGAAGCACCCTGTCTAAATGTGAAGCTTCTCATAATTAAGAAAAAGCGAGGGTGCGCCGCAGGCTGGCCCAAGCCAGCTGGCGGGGGGCCTGGGAGGGCGAAGTTCCCATCGGAGGCGGGTGTTGCGGCTAGTACTATTATAATTAATCTAGAAAAATAGGATTAAAAGGCATCAGATGCCAAAAAAAAATTCAAAAGTACTCTAATTCTCTTAATTCATATTCACTCATGTCAAAGTCACTCCCACTCTCTCTCTCTCTCTCTCTCTCTCTCTCTCTTTATTAATCATTTTACGAGAGTACAGTCAAAATAAAGAAAATATATTCCTGAAGTCCTTTGTGCCCGAAAATCAAAACAAATAAATATGAAAAGGAAATAAAATAAAAATATTTTCTCTAAGCAGGAGAATTTGTTTTAAAAATTGTTGTTTTGGGTTTTTTTTCTCTCAATATGAACAATCTTTATTGAAAACTTTTGTGATTCAAACGTAGAATTAAATTCTAATAATATTACATACTATTTTTTATAATATAAGTATATTTCATACAAGACTCATTAAATAATCCTATAGCCCATCGGAGGAAGGAATATTGGTAAGTATAATCCAATTCTAACTCAAAGAAATGTATTAATTAGGAATTTCTTTAACATTAATAGCTCCTTTGTGAGTTTATAGAAATTGCCAATTGATACCTTTTTTTGTATTAGATTGAATTATACTTATCAATGTTTTAGACAGGTTACAGCTTGTCGTAGACGGCAAGAGGCTACCTGTCTTGAGGGTATAGAGCATTTAGTAGTGAGTGGGGCGCCGAAGAGAGAGGTCGAACCCACGTTGGATTCTCTCTCATAGGCTTTATACATTTAGTGTTGTGAGTGCCATTGAAGAGTGCAGCTGGGCGTCCCTTGGGCTCCCGACAAAAAAAGTCAATTTCTCTCAAACTACGAGCCCGATTTTGGTAAATTCATTCCCAATTACATTATAGGATTATATTTTTATTATTTATAATATAATTTAAGAATATATTCAAAATTCTGGGGTTGGGGAGAGGAGGAGGGAATCAAAGCAATTAGGCCTATGTTCCTTTTTAATGAGAGAAGATTTAATTTATTAAAATTTCATACCCTTAGGGTTATTTCATAACTTATTTTGAAAATTCCAATAAATCACACTTTACATAAATAAATTGTATATTATTACCGATGGCTATCAGGCAACCAGGATATAATTCAATTAATTCTCCGACGTTTCGGGCGCTTGATACACCCTTCCACAGGGCAGAGCGGCACTTATCATGTTATTTTTTACAAATAAATATCTGATCATCTATTATTTATTTATTTCTTATATTCAAAAGTAGGGCGTTTCGTTCCTCGAAAAAACCATCAACAAAACTGTTTCAATGAGTTTCATTCTCTCCACTATAATACAAAAGTTTTCAATAAAATTTATTGATATACGCAGCGGTAAATTAAAAAAAAAAATCTGGTGTGACTGGCCCCTCAGCACACAACTTTCTCTTAGCTTTAGCAATTGAAAGTTGTGATTTGTGCACAAGATATTTTTTGTCAGCATATATTTAGTTTCCGGCATTACAATAGAATTCAAGCGTAATGTAACATATAAAAATATTTATATTTTGTTATCATAGCAACAAATCTCTAAATTTAACTTTGTTTCTCACTGTACGTAATGTTGTAGGGATTTTTATTCATTATTCTTCTTTTTTGAAAGAGTGAATCTCTCAATATTAAATAGAAGCAAAATTAGAATATTAGAACTAGCCGCGACGCCCGCCTTCGGCGGACTGAGTGCCTAGCCGGGGGTCTTAGCCCCCCTGGATCCTCCGCCAGCTGGCTTAATTATAAAAAAAAATTATCTTTACTATCCCAATTCAGTACCTGGTTGAGGATTTGTTTGCATTCATAGAATACATAAATATTTCTCTATACATTTCTTATGGGAGAAATCGTAACTTTAGAAATTAATAACTTATAAAGTTATAAGAATTTCGGGATGAATCATTTTCCTGTCCTGTAATCCCTAGAAGGTCCTCCTTAAGCATAAAAAATTTCGTTTCAAAATTCCAACGGAAAATTGCCCAAATAGAACGTGACAGTCAGACAGACAAACAGACAGACGGACATTACCGAATTATATAAATATATTTTTTTCTGGACTATACCAGTTAAACGGCAATAAACTAGAGGTGATTATTTGGTTGAGTAAACGTTTTTTTGCACGGCGCGGAATTATTTTTCAATATTCTTTCATGACTATTAAAAAAAATTAACCACATTTTAAGCGAGTTGAATATTTGGATCTGTGAGCGTCTCATGGTGCATGTTTTTTTTTAAATAAATGTTTGATTTATTTATTTCTTATATTCAAAGGTAGGGCGTTTCGGTCCATGAACAAGACTGCTTCAATGAGTTCCATTCTCTCCATTATAATTCATTATTTCTTGTTAAGTGTTCAAGTTAAAAAAAATAAATCATATCAGTTTTAACTATAATTTCCTTTAAAAAATCAGGAATAATTAATAATGTCACCAAAAAAATTTCGCTACTTGAAAATAAACTCATTCCATTCTTATTTCAAAACCTTTGGGAATTTTTACTTTCTTACAGAGAAAGTTGTTTTGTGTGCTATCAGTCACACCGGATTTTTTTAAAAATATTTAATGCGGCGAATATCAGCAATTTTTATTGAAAATTTTTTCCTATTCAAACGCAGAATAAAATTCCAATAAAGATCTTCTATTATATTTTATAAACCGATGCCTCTATGCGGGTTGCTAATAAATTTATTTATTTCTTTAATTTTATTTAAATTTAAATAATCCCTTATGACCATGAGGCTGTGCTTAAACTTTTTCCCTTACTGTACGTAATGTTGTAGGGATTTTTCATTCATTATTCTTATTTTTTGACGATTATATGGACCCTGTTACGCATTAGTGTGTCAAACTCCAGCTACCGAGATTTGAGAAAATTAACATTAAAGTTTTTTGTTTTCATTGGATTATATATAATTTTTTTTGTCAATTGTGCAAGTAACATTAAATATAAATTTTTTTAGGACATATTTCATAAAAAATACTATTAATTATAGCATTTGAAACAATATTCCGTGCTTAACTCAATTTTTAATATTTTGGCGCTTGACACACTAATGCATAACAGGGTCCATATAATAAAGCGACATTAATTAAAAGTTGAATCTATCAATATTTGCTAGAAGTCAAATTAGAATATTACAATTAGTGTAATCTTTTCCCTATTTTCAATATTTTTTTAAAAATATTTACTAAATTCATATATCCGAAAAAATAAGGGTGTGCCGCCGGGAGTCGAACCACGGATCCACCGATTTGCGCTCAGTGTGACCTTCCCACTAGACCACAGCAATCGGTGGATCCGTGGTTCGACTCCCGGCGGCACACCCTTATTTTTTCGGATATATGAATTTAGTAAATATTTAATTGTATAAATTTCGCGGCTCACGTACGCGATATGTATAATATCTTAAATATTATCTATAATTTCTTATTTATTAATATTTTTTTTTTGTTTATTTTTTAGAAATCGACGAATCACCTTCGAGAATTGTCATCATAAATCAAATTCCAAAGGCCAATAAGTGAATAAGTGAATAAGTGTATAAGTGAATAAATGAAGAATCCATGCAGAGCATCCGCCATCAAACATCGTCTTCACGTCATCCAGGCAGAGGCAGTCGCTACAGCAGATTCCACGAGTGTAGCTGCTACATTTAAAGTCTGTATGAACATTTACGTGGGCGTAGAGTAAGCAGTTTAGGATTTTCAAAATTCTATTTGAATTTTCTTATTTCGGCCTAAATTTAGAATAGTTTCACTTAGGTGCTTGGATAGGATGTTATTAATGTAATTCTCCCATTTCAGAGTCCCTTTTAGATAGTTAATGTTTTGAATTCAAAATTTTTAAATTAAAAATTAATTTTTTTTAAATTTATTTCATTTTTATTTTATTTAAAATCACTTTAAGATAATTGGTAAAATTTATTTCTAAATTAATTTAATATCATAAATTTAACATTTTAATCTTTTAAAGAATAGGGTTTTATATTTCAGTACCCAGATGCAGGTTTCTCAAGGTAATGGGATGGATGATTGTTCAATGTGCAAAAGGTATATGATTATTGGTAAATGTGCAAAAGGTATTCGATTATTGGTAGTAATATGTGGATAATGCACAGTACACATTTCATCCCGTTACCCTACGAGGGAACCAGCTTCATCATATGAGACAATTCAAGTGTGCATGTATTATTATTTTAGCTATTATTATATATTTCAGTATTAGGATTTAAATTTTGCGTGTATGGGATTAATATTATCTCTTTTCAATGTTTACTAACTGCATGTTAATTTTTAAGGATACACGCAATTTTTATTAGATTATCGAGTAGCAATTGATAGAATCTACCGTATTTATGGGCTCTTAATAATTAGAAAATCTCTACGCTCACGCATTCCTAGATTATTATTATTATATGGGGGTCTAGGCCTTCTGTGTCGGATTTCTCTGATGTTCTCTTGAATTAACGTTCATTTGTGAATTGGTTCTTCAATACTGGCATAGGGTGTTGTTGTTCGTCCCATTTAGGTTTAGGCAGGGCTCCCAGTAGAGGATCATTTCACTTTTGACCGTTGTTCAAGGGAAATAGGAGAATTCCTCTATCGCATGTTTCTCCCTTTCGCGCATTTGAGAGAAAGAGTGTTTTCTCTTTCTCCGAGGCTCTTTGTCCATCAGTGCTGAGTTCTGGGCCTTGGTTGTTTCAGGACAGAGTGAGTTAATGTTCAAGATGTTAGGAGTTCGTATAGGATGTTGTTAGCTTTTAGGGTTCTTTTTTTTCAGCATGCATCTTGAACAACGTCATTCTGTTTCTGAGATGAGCAACCAAGGGGGATCTTCAGTATTGTATTGGCCGGGCCTCCTTCCTAACTCGTGAATAATTAACAGATCAATTAACTCTGCTCTAATTTAGTTCTCTATTAAATGACATTGATTAGGCAGGTGGGCGGAGATTAATTGATCTGTTATGAGTACATATGACATGTTAGTACATATGACTCTGTGTTCCATTCCCCTCAAACTTTCTTTGGGTTGTGGGCGCGTTTTCACCGTATCGTTTCGAAGTGATATAATGAAGGCTTACCTGCCTTCCGGGAGTGTCCGCGTTTCGCGATCGTCTCAAGAAAGAAGAGGAACTTCATTTTAGAATCAGATGGCCGTCCTGGTCATAGATAGTGTGGGATTAGGTTAGCTTTTAGGGAAGCCCTCGTTGAGCCGAAAGAAGCAGTCTACAGGGTAAGTTAAAGAATTGTATATATTTCCCAATATATACTCATTATCAATCGGAAAGACTAATTGTTTATTTCTTGTTTTGTTTTAGATGGTTAGGGTGGGAGTGGGGGCTGAGATCTACGAGGTTCTTCAGGCTAACTCAAGGCACATTCAGTTGTTTAACTATTGATACTGTGTTACATCTGTTCCGAGCACAATTTCAGTATTCGTTAAGATACCTAACATGTCCATCTGCATTGTTTCCTTGACGATTGTTGTAAGTATTAAGAGAGAACGAAAAAAAGAAATGATTCTCTTTACTCATATCTTATTATAACTATTTGTGTGTCGATTATAGGTCTTGAGGAAGGGTGCGACTGGCGTCCGAAACGTCGACAATCAAATAAAAAATCTGATAAAGATTGATTATATTTTTATCTGATTTGATTACTTTCTTGGCTGCCCTCCGCTATCCTTATCAAGCTAAACAGCCATATTTTTCATCAACTCAAGGCTTTTGTAAGTAATATTAAATTTAACAATTTAAGAAATTCCAATTTTTTTAATTTTCTCTCTTTTTTATAGATACTTTGGATACAACATGTAATTACGTAAAGAAGACTTAAAGGAATTGAAATATAGCCGCTTTTTTTACAAGGATGTCGATAAACCTCTTTTTTTAAAGGTATTTTTCGACTTTTAAGGTCATTTAGACTCCATCTATTTGTTTTTGCTCAGGGGCCCACATCTTGTGGGTAAGTGGATGGCGACCACGAGCTGCCCGAGCTGGGACAGGCAGTCCTTCAGTTCTTTGTAGTATGTCTGTCTCTTCCTTCCTCTTTTCAACAGGCGTCAGACCGTGCGACGGGCCGGCCTGTCCTATTTCCGGTCGCAAAATCGCATGATAGGGTTGGAGGGAAAAAGAGAAGTCAGCCGACCCCCCGTATTGCGGGAATAAGGCGAGGACTGAAGTGACTCCATCTATTAATAATAATTAATGGTAGCCAATTCAATCCCTAGACACGACGACAACCACTTCGTTTTTACCTCTATTTGCGAGAAACTGTTAAACCTATGTCATTAATTTGGTTGCCTCTCTTCCATCTTCCTCATCAATTCATCTTATAATCTTTGATACGTTGGCATTTTGGAATACCCTTCTTAAATTTTTGAATTTTATTTGAAATATTCCTTTAGTTTATTGTAAATGGACTCATTCAGTTTGACAAATTGTATCAAGGTCTTACTCTTCTTTATGTAAGTCATATTTCTTGAATAGTACTCCGATGTTAGATTAAATTCGGAGGAGCATCATCAATTAATAATTGCCAATTAATTTGTTGTACTGCCCAGTAGCGTATCCAGGTGGGGGCGAAGGAGGGCGCTCGCCCCTCCCCCCCCCACCCCGCCCCCAGGCGCATCAAGCTTTTGGCGCTCCTCGCGCATCCGCTCTTTCCCAAAATCTACCGATTTTTTTTGAAATATATCACAAATCCGGAGAAAAATTACAAAAAAGCCCGAACGAGATTCGAATACAAAAAAAAAAAAAAAAGGTCTAACGAAAACCGGGGCCTCGTTTGTGCCTTGCCCCCTCAGCCCTCAAAGGCTAGTTACGCCGCTGAAGATACAGTATAAGTTTATATATTTTTATTTTAATTATAATAAAGAAGCATTAAAGTTTAGTTATTATAATGTTTCTTTTTGTTTCCGAATAATTAATTATTCGCCCAGAAGCGGATTATTTTAGAATTGATAAAAATGTGTTTACTCAAACGCTGACAAAACAAAAAAGTGAACTTAAAAAGAAAAAAAAATAAAAGAAGTAGAAATGAAGAGATAATTAACAAATAAAAAGAAAATAAAGAGAGTTTTTTTTCGGGGCGAACGGGCGTGGGGTGGGGGGTGATTTGTTAAATTGCTGAAGTAAGTAGAATTTTATCAGACTAATAAAAATTCTCAATTAAAATTGTGGTGATTGAACTAATTGGTATTTTTCTAATTAAATAATAGCTTTAATTATCGGATGGTCGCGTGAAATGCTGGTCTAGAGAGAGGAGGGCGCGTGGAACCGCAAAGCAAACTTGCAAAATTAGTTCTCATTTTGGGGAAGGTGAACTGAATAAGGGTAAAAGGAGTTAAGAGTAGGGCAAGAGTGAATTTAGATCCTCTTCGTCACGATCTAAGGGGTGGGAGGCGAGAGGGATTCAGATAATGTCAAGGAAAGAGCGATAATGCTTTTCTCAATTAGAGTTTATTTAAAACACCACTTTAGCTCTTGACGATCAATTTGGAATTACTTATACACCTATATATATATTATTTTTATTTCTTTTTAAAAAAAGAATATCTTTAGTGGAAGATATTCTGAGTTTAGAAAATTTATCAAAGTAGAAATCGTTGTTTAATTTCTTTAAAAAAATTATTCCCCCACGTCTTCCATTTCAGTTGAGTGGATATAAAATATTTTCTTATTTGTTTAAATTAATGAGTGGTAGAGGAATTTAGGAATGTTATGAATACGAGTCAAAGAATAAGTTTTTTTTTTTAATCCTTTTTGGCTAGATAGGCCATTTAGGGGTTATTAATTTATTGAAATAATTTAAATACAATAGTACCGATGGCTACTGGGGGTCATTACACACACTGATTGCTCTGGGTTACCAATCCCGATCTTTCGCCGCGCTTAGCATTGCTTATCTGCAAAGATTGTGGCCTTCTCGGTTACCAGGTCCCCCGGCAAGAATTAATAATTGTTATATCAAGTTAGCAGTGGAAAGTACCAGATCTATATTTAGTCTACCGAATTAGAGTTTATGTTTAAAATATTGAGCGTATACTCAATTTTATAAGAAATTTGATTTCGGCAAGCAAGTTATGACTAATTAATATTCCCTACATAATAGAAAATAGCTTATCCATGCAAGGGCAAGATCTATTATAATTATCCAATACATCAGTGTTTTCCAAACTGTGAGGCGCGGACTAGTCTAAGGGGAGGCGCGAATATTAACCACAGCGTGCAATTTTCTAAATGTGTGCCAATGGGTGCGAAGGTTTATAAATAAAATAATAAAAAATATAATAATTTTTGAAATAAAAATTGTCGGTATGTATTATTTTATAAAATGGAGGGGGGGGGGCGAGGCGTTAAACGATTCACTATTTTTAAGGGAGGCGTGGTAACATAAAGTTTGGAAACCACTGCAATACAGTATTTACTATAGGTCCCAAACCATGGCTGTTTTAATTTTCAACTGTTTATGAAACTAGTAATGAGTTAAATATACCAACTATTACATTATTGCTTTTCCTGAGTTATATATTTTTAAATTTTTTGTTAAATTCAATGACTGAAACTATATTTTTGAAAGAAAAAATTTTCTGCTTACGGTTCTGATTGAAATCATTAATATTATGTAACTATGCCATCAGAATATTTGATTTAATCACAGAGTACAAGAATTGTGGCTCATGCGGCATGAGATGCTCCACTTGAAAAGACTCAGTAAATCAAATTTTGCGATTTCCCAAGTGTAACCACTAATGAGAAACATCTTTTCAATATTTTTTTTTTTTATTGAATTATAAATTCTGATGATGGTCCGAATAGGACCGAAACACCGCTTTTGTTCAAGTGAATAAATTTGGCCTTAAGAACTTAGATGTTTTTTTCTTAATTTAACTTTAGTTTTTTTTATAATCGATTTTTTTATTAAAAAAAAAAAAAAACAGAAGTTAACAAATTGTACTTGTAAAAGGGAGTCAGACGATGGTTATGGTAAGCAAAAGTGGAGATTACTTCTAAACTCGCAAATTTGTGGTTCAAGACTGATAAACTCAACAGCCACAGCTATCTTCCTGCCCCCCCTCCCCCACTCCTTCTTCCTTACTTCTCCCACAAACCACCCCAAAAGTGGCTCCCAAGCTTTCAGATTAATTTATAAATAATTCAGAATCGTAAACGTGCGTGTTTATATTCTCCTTCTCTCACACTCTTTCTATGTACTAGTAAGGTGTCTACTATTTAAATTAGCCTAGCAAATTGGATTCCATTTGAGATATATTATACTCTCGAATTTATAAGGACATTAATGCTATACTACTAGTTTCTTTTTTTTTTACACACAAGTGGGCTTTATTTGATCTCAAATAAATATAGAGAGCTTGAAAGTTAATGGATAAAAACACGCTAAATCTTCATTAGTTACATGATTGAATTGACTAATTATTCTGTATGTTGAAGTATTTTAAAGGTTGAAAAATGACCAATTCGAAATCAAAAGAAAAAAATAAAAAATAAAAAATTGATTAACAAAAAAGTTTATTTTTTATTGAACTCTTTAAAAAAATAAATAAATAAATTTGAGTGAAAGTAGGAGCATTGGTAAAAGATTAATATCGTTCTTGCTCTAGACCAGTGGTTCCCTAACCGGTGTGCCGTGACACTCAAGGGTGCCGCATTAATGCCTAAGAGGTGCCGCGAGATATTTAGGTAAAAAAAAGTAGGAAAAAATAAAGTTTTGCTTAAAAAAAAAGGCCAAATGATTTAAACAGAAACGGCAAAAATTTTGCGCAGGACCGAAACAATGAAGCTTTGCTAAAAAAAAAAGGTAAATAATTTTGACGGAAGTGAAAAAAAATTTTCCGCGGGGCGGAAAAATTCCGAGGAGGGGTAAAAAATTTTCTGGAGAGCGACAAAAATTTCAAGGCAAAAAAAAGGAATTTTATATTTGAGTTAGGCACCCCCCCCCCCCCCAAAGGGAGAAAATAAGCTTTTGAACAAAATCGGCCACTAGGACTTTACTGATGTACTTACTTACTTTACTTTCTCTTTATATAGGCCTTTATATGTAGAGAAAGTATTCAAATCATGTCAAAAATTCGATGCCGAGATTTTTTCAGTCTTTTCGATGTTCTCAAAATTCGCTCCAATGATTTTGATTATTCTTCTTCTTCTGTCCTCGCCTTATTCCCGAGATAAGGGGTCGGCGGACTTAACTTTTTCCCCCACACCTATCATGCGTTTTTGCGACCGGAAGAAATAGGACAGGCCGGCCCGTCGCACGGTCTGGCGCCTGTTTAAAAAGGAAGGAAAAGACAGACATACAAAAAACTGAAGGACTGCCTGTCCCAGCTCGGGCAGCTCGTGGTCGCCATATCCCCACAAGATGTGGGTCCCTGAGCAAGCTCCAATGATTTTGATTAAAATTCATAAATCAACTATTTTTCAGATGTTTTTTAAAAAGTATATCAGTGAAATTTTTCGTGGAAATTGTTTGAAGTGCACTTTACTAATGTGGAAGCATTCGTGCCATCTATGAATTGCGTGGTCAAGTTTGGAACTTAAATGCTATGGACAACTAAATATATCTTGACACAAAAGATTCTGGTGTCACAAGCACAGTACACAACTTTTTCTTACCTTATTAAAGGTAAGAAAAAGTTGTGTGCTGTGCGACCATCACACCAGATTTTTTATATAGGTTTTTTCGATCAAATTTAAAATTTTTCTAATATAATTTTGATGACTTTCTAGATATAAAATTTCATTTATTTATAAAAAAAATTCTATCAAAAAAATTTCGCTTGGTTTTAAAGTTATAAATACAAATATAAATGCCACCTCTACTTTTTTTGAAAAAAAAACATTCACACTTTTTTCTCGTTCACACTCACACTCACACTCACATTCATACAGTCTTTTCGGCAACTCAGGCCATATAAGACTTTTTACGATATCCGTTATTAATAAATATACATATATGGGGTCCAGGCATTCTTATTTAAGCCATTTGGTATCCAATTGGCTTAAATAAAATCATCGGACTGCCTGGGGTCCGAACCCGCGACGTTTGGTATATGAGGTTAGCACGCTAACCTCTACGCCATGCCCCGAGGGCGCCACCTCTACTTGATAAGATAGGATTTTTTTCTACAATATTTCTAACAATTTCAGAAGACAGTTAATTTAGAGTTAAAATTAGATTAACATACTACATACGAGATACTTAAGATTCAAATGCAAATTGCTTGTATAAGATATTTAGCCTCAGATGAATAATATTCAGAAGCATTAAAGGGGATTTGAACTTAAATACCTCTTGGGACAATAGAGTTAAAAATATTCATTCCTTTTATAGCAAAAAAAAAAAAAAATTAACAAATTACCTAGACATTTATCTTTAAATTTTTTTTATCTAAAAAAAAAAAAAAAAAAAATGCATTTTATAAAAATAAAATTCAGAAAATAAATCTTTTATTAAGGTGGTTGTTGTGCTTGTTTCGATTAGGTTATAGTGTCATCATCACGTTTTCTTTACATTTCTTTTTTAATCACGCACATAGAATTTAACGATAGCATCAAAGATTTATTTGCTTAAAAAAAAAATAAAAAGCGGATTTTAAATTTTGTTTTGAAAAGATTTATAATATAAAAATTTTTTGACGTGCAGAAAGACTTTATCATAAAGATGGTGGTATTAATTTATAAACTGAAAATCTATATTAAAATGTACAAAATCTGGTGTGACTGATCTTACTTAATCGAAAGTTTTGTCACACCAGATTTTTTTGTGTCGAGATATATTTAGTTTCTACCGATATACCAGTACATGTATTAGAATTCAAGATTGTAAAATTTTTTTTTTTTTTTAACATTCACACTTTTTTCTCATTCACACTCTCACTCACACACACATTCAGACTGTCTTTTCGGCAAGTCAGGCCATATAAGACATTTACGATAACCGTTATTGATTTAATATACATATATGGGGCCCAGGCATTCTTATTTAAGCCATTTGGTATCCGATTAGCTTAAATAAAATCATCGGACTGCCTGGGGTCCGAACCCGCGACGTTTGGTATACGAGGTTAGCACGCTAACCTCTATACCAAGCCCCGAGGGCATTGTAAAATTTATAAACATGGGAAAATATTTATATTTTGTTACCATGGCAACCGTTTCTCCTATCTTTTCTATGAAGTACCGTGAGGGACAATATTAAGTCCCACCCATTTGTTTTCTACTCGTGATTATTTCATTGTTTTTATTAAAGAAAATAAAATCTTTATTGGAAATTTTCTAGGTTTGAACCATGAAAGTTTTCATTAAAAATATATATTTTTTTTTTAAACAATTAAATAATTACAAGTAGAAAGCGCATGGGTGGGATTTAATATTGTCCCTCACTGTACAAGAGTAAAGTGTGCTTCAAACAATTTCGAGGACATACATTTTAAAAAATCAGTGATTTATGAATTTTAATTAGTCTTTGGGTCGAACTATTTTGGTGATTGTTTTTCTTCATCCTGATGTTTTTGATTTTAGTGTTAAAGAGGGAATATTTAATTAATTAAAGGGTTGATTTTGTTTGGTTAGAGCGTGTGAGAGAACTTTTAATATATTAAATTGTCTTTTTATATTTTTTTGTCCACATTTTTTTACTTGATATATCAACCTAAAATTTTTTTTTCATTTTATTTAAATCTCAACCAAAAACATAGGAGATGAAATCAAAATAAGAGAAAGTAAAAATCCGCCTCACTTTTCTTATTTATATAAAAATGAGGAAATATTTTCACTTAAATAAAACCCCTACAGAATTTTATTTGTTTCATATATCCTCGCTTTTATATAAATCAGAAAAGAGAGGCGCATTGTTTTGATTTCTCCTCAACCCTAGTCAAAAATAACGCGCTTTTTTGCATCTCCGAACATTAAATGACATCTTTAAATGATTTATTAAAAATTAACATTTTTAATACTATGACACCCTTGTGTCATCTTCATAAGTGATTTCCCACATGAGTGTCAACGTAATATACAGGTCCAAATGCCTTTACACATACGCATATTAAAATTTTTTCAAAACATCAAAAAAAATTTCAAGTACCTAAATTATCTTTAAATAAAAATTTTATTTCTTTTGATATCTTTTAATAAGAAAGAGAGATTCTAAAAGATTTTTTCTTTTCCAGATTTGTGGATGTGTGTGTGTGTGAGTGCCTCGCCAGTGCAAGTGGACTTTGAAGCGGAGAAGCTGAGAGTAACGACTGCATGGAGCTGGAGTGACCTTCAGTACTCCGGGAGCTAAATATTTCATACTCTGGTAATAACATATAAACTTATTTAATAATACTAATGAAGGAAACATTTTGGCTTAAGAGTGTATCATTATCATCTATTGGTATCAACTCATCGAATTTTGTTTTGAAGCTTTTAACATACACAGTAAGTATGTAGAAAGGTAAAAATTTATCCTTTTGAGGCTTCGTACGCCACTGTTTATTTGAAATTGTGGTGAGTGATCAAATTTAACAATTTTTTCTGCATTTTTATATTAAATTTGTTACAACCGCGAATTCATTTTTAAAAAGTGAAATGCAAATAAAAAATAAAGAAGTCTTCAAGATTAATTTTGAAAGCACCAAAACTTTAAAAGTAAGTAAATTTTCATTAAGTGATAAAATCAAAATATAGAAACTAATATTTATTTTTTTTTTTTAGGTAAAGGTGAGGTTCGGTGGGCTATAAGGGGAGGAGGAGGCCCAAAAGAAGAAAAAACAATTCTTTTTTTTTTAGGTAAATTAATAATCTCTTCACAAGATTTTTTTTTTCTTAAAAATATAGAGTGGCTGGTCGCACCAGATTCAATTTGCTTATTTTTGTCATTTATATGGATAGAGAAGAGAAGAGATAGGTAAGGGAAAATAAAAAACATTATACAAGAAAAAATAAATAAAATGTAGAGAAAATATTTAGAACGGTATTGAATAACTTCATTTTTTATATAATGTTTTTTATATGTATAATTTTTGTAAAAATTTTCTATTTGGACCGAATAGTAATATTTCTTATGAAAGGCCGGGCTTAGGCTAATTTTCTTTTTTTTTTTTATAATAGAGACTTTTTTCTAGTTTATTCTTTGTAATTCACATCCAAAAAATATGTATTTCTCTTTTAAAAGTATTATTAATACTATGAGATTTGAACTTAGCTTAAAGCTTAATGTCTCGAACCCTTTTGCTAAGGGTAACTTTATATAATTCATAGAAAGGTGGCTTCCGCCATTAAAACTAAGCTCAACTATTATATATAGTATTATATCAGCAGCTTGCACTTCCCTCCCTACCTTTATCAAGGTTGTCTATATATATATTGCTCTTCCTCGAATAAATGGTCGTTTCTGTTTCCTGACCCTCGCTATATGTTAAGATTCTTAGGCCTTTTCGAGGAATTTATTAGAGAATAAACCAAAGGAGAAATCCACCAATGTTTTAAAGAGAACAAATGTTTTCTTAATAAACAATTCTTTTCTTAAAAATAATTACCCCAAGGGAATTGTCTTACATATGCATAATTCTCCTTAGATATTAATTAAAAACATGACCAATTAATCGAAAAATTCCATGTGATTTGGGTTTTCTATCTTTATATGTATAATGTGTAAAAAAGGCTTCAGCTAGAGGCGCCTTCCACCGCCGGAGCTTGAGCATTGTAACGGTTTTTTGTTGCGTTACGTGATCATTTCTGCCAATTCACACTACTGTAAGCCGCGTAAAAGAATTTCGTTCCAAAATAATCTTGCTATTTTTGCGATTTAACACTTGATTTTATTATTGGTTAGTAAGTAATTTTAATGATATAATAGATATACTACATCTTCGAAAATTTTAACCAAATATCAATCAATTTTTTAGCATTAACAATTTCAAATAAATAATAAACGACTTTGGCGATTTCAAATGTCCTGTTGGAAATTCATTTTTACCTAAAGATTGAATAACATCAAAGTAATATTTCTTATGAAAAATTGACTTCTCTCCCTAGCAAACCAAAAAAAAAAGATACATGATATATGATCATTTCAATATAGCTTATTTGAAATATTTCCTTAATCCGATGACAAATATTTTCTGATCTGAGAACACATAGACATCCGAAAAAATAAATAACTTTTTATTAGACTAATATCTCTGATTTATAGAAAATTTAAATAGTAGACCTAATTTTAATTAAATTTAATATTTAACAATAGAAATTTAATTTTTAGTAGCTATAAGAACTTGTTTTTTGGGCATATGAGGACATTTAGACCTTTTCTATTTTTTATTTAAATTAATTGGTAGGCACTATAATATATTTAAATTTTGTTTCAAATCAAGAAGCTAATCGCTGACTGATATCGTAATAAAAATAAATAAATATTTAAATAAAGGGCAATTGTCCCAGTACTTTAGAAAATTAATCTTAAATATTATATAAATAGCCACAGATGCATAGGCGTAGCCAGGGGGGGGGTTTGGGGGTTCAAACCCCCCATGGGACCCAAGCCATGACTAGATATTTAATACAAATTATATTTCACATAGGGTAAGAGAAAGTAAAATATAATAATTTACTCTAGCTAAAAAAACAAACCAAAATGATTTATAAATACCCTAAAATAATCTTAAATTTTTGAAAAAAATATCTTGATCCCCCCCCCCATCAAAAATTTCTGGCTACGCCAATGCACAGATATATATTAAAAAAAATAAATTATTAAAGAGCAAGAATCGTTCAGAATTTTAGAACTTGCATCATCATGCTCAAAAAGTGTTTTTAAAAACAAGAGGTCCGTGCCTACCTCCTATACCAAACGTCGCGGGTTCGGACCCAGGCAGTCCGATGATTTTATTTAAGCCATTTTGGATACCAGATGGCTTAAATAGAAATGCCTGAACACCAAATTGATTTATTAATTACAACGGTTATCGTCAAAGTCTTAAATGGCCTAAGTTGCCGAAAAGACTGTGTGAATGTGTGTGTGAGTGTGAGTGTGAATGAGAAAAAAGTGTGAATGTTTTTTAAAAAAAAAAAAAAAAAAAAAAACAAGAGGTCGTAAGTTCATCCATTTTACACGAAATTGAATTTTTTTTTTTTTCTTTGGTAAAATAATTTTTTTAATTAAAATATTATATATTTAATAGGGCTCTGTTTGCAAAGATTTTTTTTTTTAATCTACTAATATAAATTTATAATAATATATGATAAAAAATATTCAATTTAAATAAATAAATAATTATTAATAATATTTACATATTACTCGTATCATAAAGGTTATTTATGTTATACATTATTAATAAAATCAACAACATCGTAAAAAAAAGTATATATCTATCAGAAAATACAAATAAGTAAAATCATATTCATAATATATAAATGATATTCTATTCAACTTGATTAAATATTCTCTCATAGTTCCAGCTGTATTTTCACACTATCTATGCATATTTTAACAAAACTTAAAAAAATAAAATAAATATATAGACGTATAAATTATTTTTTTATTTTAGAAAATAACGTAGTTTATTTATTTTCCATTTGCTAAAGGGTGAAATTAAAAATAATAAAAACACCCTCTAGGATTCATTTGGAAATGGATATTTATTTATTCAGGCATATATATATTATCATAACTATAATACCCTATCCCTTATATATTTTTATTCCTAATTCAGTTATTTTTAATAAATTTTGTAATTCTACCACTAAATAATTATAGATTCGATATTTTAATCCAGGGGTGGTCAAACTACGGCTGACAGGCCGCATGCGGCCCGTGGACACTTACAATATTAATATTAAGATTCTTTGTCAGTGCTCATCTTTCTTTATTGAATTTATTTCTCGATATTACGATATTATTTTAATTGCTAGTAATTCATGTTATAATATGCAAAATATTATATATTGTATATATGTTGATATAGAAGTTGGCAACAACTATATTAAAGAAAAACTCAATTGTTGAAACGTTTCGGCTTTATTTTAAGGACGTGATCAGTCCAATTATAGAGTATTAACGTTTTAATAGGAGAATTAAATTCAAGTAAGGACTATAAGGAGAATAAAACCAGCTTTAGTTTTCTCTCTCACAACTTCAATTTATTTGCAAATATTTCGGCTCCTATACAGGGGCCATCCTCAGTGCATGTCTGTGAATTTAGGTAATACATTTATTTATTCATTAAAAAATATTTATTCATTATACAATTTGTAAAATTTGTTGTTAAATGTTATTTACTTACATGAATTTTTTGAGAGAGATTGTCAATTTAGTAAAAATATTCTCAAGAACAATTGAGCGCATGAGCCTCGTGTCTGGACAGTCTATGCCAGTATATGATTTAATTAACAAGTTAATTAAAATATTAATGCACTGCTCCTCCCACCAAATCTCTTTCTTGCGCATGTCTTTTGTCTCGCTCTCACATTCTCACATATTTCTCACAACTACATACCGGAAAAACCTCCCCAACCCCACTACTTTTTCTTATTACATTTTTATATATTACTAGCTTACAATCGCTTCGCTTCGCTCGCTCCTTGTAAGCTAGTTATATATTATTAAATGTTTTTTCAATTTTTCTTTTTGCATTTTAAACAATTTATTTTTATTTTTGTTTTTAATAAATCTCACACGCGCATAATTTCCTTCCTTCCCCAATTTGTTTCATTTAAAAAATGATATGAAATGTAGGCAGATCCCTTCAGTATCGGTCTGGAGATTTACCGCCCTATCTCTGTTGATATAGATATGGCATTTCTCTAAAAATTCTCTCTTGTCCCCGTCTCGTTCGGAAGTTAAAATCTTTACACTATCAAAGTTGTGAGAGAGAAAAACTAAAGCTGGTTTTATTCTCCTTATCGTCCTCAACTGCGATTCCCAGCTACAAACAACTACTGTGAATTCAAGTATGATACACAAGGTTTTTTGTTTCAATGATATATCTATTTAACATTAACACTTTATACGTATTTCGACACATATGGTGTCATTGAAACAAAAAACCTTGTATTATATTTGCCGAAAATAAAAAAAAAATAAATATTATTTGTTTTGTAATAGAATGCTGGAACAAATTTTAAAAAAAAATCTCATCTTTAATGTTAGTCCTTTAAAATTAGGCGATAATCACAAATTCTGCTTATAACCAAAAGCGAGAGAGCGCTATGCAGCATCTTTAGTGAATGGACTATAAAATTTCTCAAGGGAGGAATTTCATAAGTATGTTGCATATAAAATGTTATAAAATGTAATGGAAAACTTAAAAAGCCTCTTCTATTCTCCATTAATATAAGTTAAATGGAAGTTGGGTGAAAAAAAAAAATTTGAAATTTAAACTTGAAGTATTATCATCATTTGCATACAATTCGAATAGATATACGTCTTGATTCTGGTTTAATAAAATATCAGAGCCTGAGTAAACATAAAATATGCTTTTTCCTATCAAAATCAAATAATAAAACATTTTAATTGGCATATTTTATTATTCGCGTTACTCAAATTAATTAAAAGTAAAGCTTCTTTTATCTTAAGGACTTGTTTTTAGGCCCTCCATATATGACCTGCTGAGAATCATAGTGGCGAGAGTCCGAAATTCAACCATTCGTGAAAAGGTGTTTGAAAGTTTTATAAACATATAGACCTACCGGTACATTTAACACGAATGTGTTTATTAAAGCCTTTGTGGTTTGAAATATTATTATTAGAGGAATTTTTAATCATAGGCCACAATGAGTGAGTGAAAATAGCGGGAAAATTTGAACCTAACTTCACAGAAATGCCGACAGATGGCACTGACGTCGCTGTATATAAAAAGGCACGTAACGGAAATGACAGTTCACTTGAGTCGGAGCAAGTGCACAGTACTTGATAACGGCTACAGAATAAGTAGTCGAAACGTTGTACAGTATTTATAATTTTATGGTCTATGATTAAAAATTCCTCTAATAATATACTTTTAAATAGCTGGGCCACGAATCAATAGCAATAAATGGAAATACCATATATCTTTTCGCCACTTTGCCACGTTTTAACAACGTTTCGTAGGCTTAATTCAAAAATTGAATTTTCGGACTTTCGCTACTATGATTCTCGGCAGGCGATATGATAACTGAATAAATATTTTTGTAAATGGATTTATATTTTTACTTTCTCTTACCTATGTATATATGTAATATATATATAGAGAGAAAGTATTGGTTCATGTCAAAAATTCGATGTCGAGATTTTGATGGATCTTCACGTTTTGAGGTCCCCTGAATCCAAAAAAGTGGTTTTCGCGACATGGTCTGTCTGTGTGTGGGTGGGGTGTGTGTGGGTGGGTGTGTGTGTGGGTGTGTCTGTGTTCAATTTTAAGCATGAAGGAATTGAGCTATGAGGCTGAAATTTTATATTTAAGTTAAACACCCTCCTGGACCGGAAAAATAAGCTTTTAATCAAAATCGGCCAAAGATTACTAGTACTTTACTGATGTACTTTTTCAGTTTTTTTCGATTTTCTCAAAATTTGCTCCAACGATTTTTTTTAAAATTCAAAAATCAATTATTTTTTAGATGCTCTTTAAAATGTATATTCTCATTTTGCGATTGAAATCTTCTGAAGACCACTTTACTCTTGTATTTCATAGGAAAGATAGGAGAAATGGTTGCCATGGTAACAAAATATAAATATTTTCCCATACTTATAAATTTTACATCTGAATTCAAATGTTCCGTACTGTCGGGAACTAAATATATGTCGACACAAAAAATCTGGTGTGACAAGCACAGAACACAACTTTCGATTACCGAAGGTAAGAGAAAGTTGTGTGCTGTGCGCCAGTCACACCAGATTTTTTCATAAAAGATATTTCAAAAATTCGCTGAGTTTTTGAAGAAGAAAGCTATACCATTTTAGATAAAAAATTTTTATTATTAAAAATGTAACCTGGGAAAGAGCAAATACAGGAGCATCAGAGAAATGGGAGCCTTTCTATGCCAAATGCCGAAGGAGACGTTTGGAACAAAATTTATGTAATAATTTGAAAAAATAAAGTGGCTGTTGTATTAAAGTATCGTCTTTTGGACCTGTAATAATTTATAAAACAATTTAACCCCGAATCTTTCAAGAAAATTTAATTCCCAGATACTTCTATAAATGTAATTTTTTTTCAACTAAAGAAGCGAATGTTTAATGATGTTATTCAGCTATATCTATATATCGAGGGCGGCCATAAATGATTTGGCCGGAGGCCTGGGCGTGGCGAGAAGACACTGGCCACAAGAGGGCGGAGAAACAGAGAGGAGATAGAATTTTCTTTTCTATTTTTTTTTTTTTGATCATTTTCTTTTTGTTCGACACTCTAACAACGTCGACGAACAAATAGAAAAATTGGTCTCGATCGAGCGACAAGCCCACCACCCTAAAAATGGCCTGAGATGTGTGAAAGGTATTAAGGGTGGGTTGAATTGGTTGGGGTGGGGTGGGTGGGGGGAGTGAGTGGTCGAAGATTTGTACTATGGGGCCAATTACAAGAACCACCACCCAACAGATATTGTAACGATAAGACAAGTGGCTGAGGGTGATAAGAGAGATAAGAGAGACGACCAAAAAAAAAAAAAAGAGTAAAGGGGAAGAACAACAAAGCACACTCAAAAATCTTCATCAAAATTTGTTTACTTTAGCTCTTTTTGAACTCCTTTTAAGAAATTAACTTTATTAGGTTTATTAATTTTTTTTTTTCCACCTTCTTTGATGTCACTTATCTATAACACAGAATTTTTTAAATGTCGGTGTATAAAAAAAAAATGAAGAAAAAAAAGCATTTATTTAAAAAATAAAAGAGATAAAATCGGGAGTGGGATTAAATTCAATTAAAGATTCAAATGTATTAAAAAAAAAAAAAAAAATATGGCGAAAATTAGATTTAATTATTCAATCCACAACAAAAAACAAACAAATAGAAAAACGAGGAAAAAAATTACTGTTTTTATAAAAATCTATGATAATCATTATCCATATAGAAAGCGCTAGCCACTCCCTTCTGGTGTGGTGTATGATGTATATACGTAGGAGAGGGAAATTTAAAACTTTAAAATTTACAAACAGCAAGAATAAATCTGATGCATCGCCGAAGGCGAGGTCCATATTATATAATAAGAATAGAACAAATAATTTAATTTAAAACTATGAATTTAATTTTTGTAGAAATAAAGTGCTGGTGTATTAAAACAATAGATAAAAGGACCATGCAGACAAGTAATGTGTCTTCACGAAATAAAACTCTCTGACAAAGAGACAGTTTCGGCTTTAATTAGATAAGGCCATCTTCAGTCCAATTGTTATTCGAAAAATAAAATTTTTTATAGACTATATTTACAAAATTTTAGTTTTTTAACTGTACAATGCTTTCAGCTCAACAATGGACTGAATGATCTTAAATAATTAAAGCCGAAACTGGCTTGGTGTAGTTGGTAGCGCGCCTGCCTTGTATACCAAGGGTCGCGGGTTCTGATCCCAGGCAGTCCGATGATTTTATTTAAGTCATTTGGATACCAAATGGCTTAAATAAGAATGCCTGGACCCCCAATAGATAATTACTATATTGCTAAGTATCGTAAAAAGTTTTATATGGCCTAAGTTGCCGAAATGAGTGTGTGATTGTTAATGAGAAAAAAGAGTGAATGTTTAAAAAAAAAAAGTCGAAACTGTTTCATTAACTGAGAGTTATATTTCGTGGAAACACATTGCCTGGCTACCTGTTCGTTTTGTCTATTGTTTAAATATGGATTTACTACAATAAATTTATTAAGTTCTTTATCTTCCAAAAAAAAACTTTATCCAAAAAAAATTTTCTACATTCTAATACCTGATTTTTTTATAATTCTTTTTACCACCAATTCTCTTCTTTCTAAAAGTAAATTTATTCTTCTATTTCCTACCGTTCTCAACAGAATTTAAATTTATTTAACGGTCTAGTCTACTCATCTTATGTTTGTTAATCTAAATGGCTTTCGTCAAATCAGCAATCATATCTACTTAAATTAATCATTCCCACTTTATGAGTATGAATTATTTTAAGTCTCATCAGCATTTAAGACCATTAACGTATTTAAAAAATTATTTTTAAAACAATATATTGTATAATAGCCTATATATAGGATGTCTTTAAATTTCAGTTTATATTAATAAAAAGGCTTTTGATTTAGGTTGTGAAAACGTGTTGCTGTCTTTTTTTAAGTTGAATGAGGGAATATTCCTATTCTTTCGCTTCGTTTTGATTTGTTTGTTCAGGATCTCGCAGTCTTTTTATATTAAGAGATTGACAACTGAAAGACAAAACTTTTCTGAATGGGATGGAAATGTTCACATATTTGTATAACTGGTATATCATTTGGAGATTATCACTCTAATGAGTATACCATTAGGGTAACATTCAAAGTTCACAACACAAAATCAGATGTACAAAATAATTACTCTTTAGTAGTAAAAATAGATAAAGTTGCTTCTCTTCTAAATAAGTCACTCAATCCTCAACAATACAACAATGTAGATCTTTGGTGGAAGTTCTGTAAACTAATACCTATATCTTCCCTATTCACCTGCTAGAATTCCCCACATGACTGACGGTCAAAGGTGTACAAGATGGTCAAAGGTACAGTCAGCGCCACAATTAAGTCCCCACCTGATAGCTTTAGCCTTAAGTAGGCTATATGGTATAGAATATGGTAAATGGTGAAATAATTTTAAAATTAAAAAGGTAAAATAAAATCATATGTTCCAGATTGTATGTTTTACTTTTTCGGTCATTAAAATTATTTCACTTTACACCATATACTATACCATATACTTAAGGCTATAGCTATCAAGTGGTGACTTAATTGTGGCGCTCACTGTACAACACCCTCCCCTACTCGTATAATAGGATTTCATTTCGTTAGGAAAATTAACATAGCTCGGTCTAAAATCTCTTTTTTTTTAAATTTTATTTTTATTTTGTTAACTAATAAATATATGTATATGAATTTAATTTACTATCCAAATCAAATTTTATATTCAAAATTGATTAATATTTTTAATAAAATATCATTTTAAATATAAAAAACGCAGCCTAATTATTTGTTTGCTATTAATTTGATGTGCATTCACCCGGATTGATAAGCGACCGCCCTGTATATTTATTTAATTTAAATTTAAACTAATTTTTATCGAGGTTAATAAATAATTCGATGTACTTTATTAAACAAAATTCATTTAAAATATTTTTTTTTATTTGTTTTAAATTCAACTTGCTTTCAATTGACTATTTAGGAAGTTTATTAAATAAGCCAAGGTAAATAAAATAATAGATAAACTAAACATTGTCCAATGAACTGTGCTAGTATGAATATATATGGATACCTGACTGTTTATTTATGAATGAGTGGACTGTTTGCCAAATGTCGACATTTGGTGAGACATTTTGAGTGAAAATAGAAATGGGAAATGAACGGAAAACGAGAGCTTTTTGGTCAAGTGGCGAGGAACAGAACGGACAACTTCAATAAAATGATCGAATTAATCTCACTTGGCAAAATACAATATTTAAGTCAGACAAATAGTATTGTGTCCATAGAACCCGAGTAATTATCGAATAGGATGGTGTACAGTAATAATTGGAACTTGAGAGACAGAGGGAATAGGCAAATTTATTTCTATTTAGAGAGATCGAGAACGAAAGCATTCATTAAAGTAAAATACATATTTACAATTACCAATGAATGGATTGTTATGAAATTGAAAGTCGTACTAGTACTTATTACAAGTACTTATATTCACCATCATTTAAGATTACCTAAAATCAGACACCAAAGCTTGATAAAAATTGATAGTGGAGTCGTCCATATATTCAGCGGCGTAACTAGCCTTTGAGGGCGGAGGGGGGCGAAGCTCAACTAGGACGCCATTTTTTCAGTTGTAATATAATTTTAAAGAAATCTATCAATTTTTTTGACAATCTATTGAACGAATATGATAAAATCACCGTCCATGGGCTATATTTTAGATGCCCTAGGGCGCCTATGTCGGTATCGAAGGGCGCCAAAGGCTTGAAGCGCCTGGGGCGAAGGGGGCAAGCGCCCCCTTTCGCCCCCACCTAGTTACGCTACTGCATATATTACGTAGCACGTTAGGGGGGGGAGAGGTCTGGATAAAACGTTACTAATTGTGACATGGAGGACCCGGGGTTTCTCTAAGTGTGACATAACAATTAAAAGTTGCATTTATAAATTAATAGTAGGTCTATAGCCTATATAGTGAGAAGGTATCAGATTCATTTCAAAAATTCGATGTCGAGATTTTGATAGATATAGACGTTTTGAGGTCCCCTGAGTCCTAAAAAGTGAAAAAATCTGGTGTGACAAGCACAGAACACAACTGTAGATTACCGAAGGTAAGAGAAAGTTGTGTGCTGTGCGACCAGTCACACCAGATTTTTTCAAGTTTTTTCTGATTTTTTTTTTTATTAAAATTTTGTGTTGACTTCCACCGGTTGAGAACCACTGATCTATAGTATTGTAAAAAAAAAATATATCGCTTTATTCCTTTTATTTATTTAATTATTTACTTATTTTTATTTGTAATACTTATATGAAATGATAAAAAAGTCTATATTTATAAAATAAGTTTTTTTTAGCTTGTTGATGGGGGGTAAGAGAGTAAAGAAGAGTACGCCTTTTTAGGTAAAGGGTGCGGGGAGGAAGGGGGTGGTTTAGACTGAATGCCAATATTTGAACGAAATATTCGAGCCATTTATCTGTGCACGTCAGATGTGAATACGCTTTAGGGTGGGGGGTGGTAGGTTTAGGTTGTGGGGGGGTTGGTGGGTGCTTCTAGGCTGCATCTATCATGCTCGTTTCTTCCGAATCAAAACGCCATAAATCCAATCCTGATAATACACTTTTTATGCACGAAACATAGATATATACCAAGCGAATACGAATAGTGAATGGTGGGGTTGAAAAAAAAAAGGCGCAATGCTGTTCTGACGTTCACGATATTAGCTCTAATGGACGGTCTATAAAGTCAATCGAATTAAAAAGTGAACGAAATAATAAAATAAAATACACAAATGTGTATTCGTATTTAATATTGTTATATCCAGAATGACGACCCACACACGTATGCTTTCAACAACATTCATTTTCAATTGGCATTAATATTAATTAAAAGATATCAAACAAAATTTACTATATTTTTATTTATTATTATTATTTAAATTATTATTTCAAAATAAAATAACCTACATGTATTCTCGTGCCTGGGATCCCGGGTTCGCTTCCCGTTCTAATTGAAAAAAATTTATTTCAATTGAATTGGCTACCAAACATTTGAAATAAATAAGAATGGGGTTTAAATTGGCTTTGATGCCATATAGACTTTAAACGATACATTTATTATTAAACCTTAAAATAAAGAACCTATAGGCAAAAGTAATTTAAAAAATCTGGTGTGATGATCACACAGTACACAACTTTCTCTTACCTTTTGGCAAGAGAAAGTTGAGTACTGTGCTTGTCACACCAAATTTTATATTTAGTTGCTCTTAGCACTTTAGTTCCAAACTTGACCACGCGATGATTCATAGATGGCGCCGAGCTACGAATGCTTCCACATCAGTAAAGTGTTCCTCAAACGATTTCCACAAAAAATTTCACTGATATACTTTTTAAAGAGCATCTAAAAAATAGTTCATTTATGAATTTTAAACAAAATCGTTGCAGCGAATTTTGAGAAAATCGCAAAAAACTGAAAAAGTACTTCAGTAAAGTACTAGTATGTTTTGGCCGATTTTGTTCAAAAACTTATTTTCACCCCTTGGAGAGGTGTCTAACCTAAATATAAAATTTCAACCTCGTAGCTCTTTTAGTTCTTGAGATATTTTGTTCACAGACAGACAGTCAGACCATGTCGCGGAAACCACTTTTTTGGATTAAGGGGACCTTAAAACGCGAAGATCCATCAAAATCTCGACATTTTTTACATGAACCGAATAATTTCTCTCTATATATTTCATATATAGGTTAAGAGAAAGTAAAAACGATCCCAATCTGATCCTCGGACCTGACTAATAAAAAATCTCCAATCCGATTTTCAAAAATAGATTTTAGATCTAAATCCAGATCATTTTAAATTCTGTTTCTAGATCCGAATATTTTTTTTCATTTGACCTTTTTTATTAGGAAAGGAGAAATTTTTCTCTCTATTAAAATTGAAATTCATTTCTTCCCCATTATTTAATAATTAAATAATTGTTATTAAGGACTTTAAATCCAGAAACTACAGTCCAGGCACTACAGTGCCTTTGAAAATGAGTTTACTTCCGATTCTAAATCCTTTGAATTTTAATCCAAGTCCAAAATCCATTCCTGTATATAAATAATCATAAATTTGGCAACGCATAATTTTTAAAGATACATAAATGTGTCTTAATTATTTGCATAATAATAAATGTATCGTTTAAAGTCCATATGGCTTCAGATGTCGAAGATATTTAAGAAAATTCATTGATTTTTTTAGAATTATTATTTTCTTTTGTTTGAAATTGATAATGAGATTGGTTTTTAGGTTTGGTTAAGTTAATTTACTACCAACTTTTTTTTTCATTAATTTGGTTTATGCATATGTAAAATTAGATTAAATTGCCTTTTTTTATATTAATATATTATAGAATAGGAATTTTTTTTAACTTAATTCTTTTTAACTCGAGATTTTTCTATTGATTTGGCCTCGAAATGGTCCAAAAAAAGAAAGAGCCATGTACTGTATTATTATTAAATGAAATATATTTTCAGAATGAAAATGAATAATTCAAAGCTTAATGCTTTAGAAAAATCCTGCTAGAGATTTTCTCTACAAGAATTCCCATTTTCAAATCACAATCTATAGTAAAAGTATGCTTAATAACAAAAACTTTACAAAATTCAATAGAATCTATTTTAAACAAATGAAAACGGCTGTTTCAGGTGATTAAAAGTTCTAACAATAGATTTCTATATTGATTATTTAATATAATCTCGGATGTTCAATTTTAGGCTTCTATATCTGGATCAAGCAAGCCATGGTTTATTTAATTCATTTGGAATCCCTCTGTTTGCCCCCACCCCCACCTCTCTCTCCCCATTATCCGAGAGATAGAGAGAAAGAGGAACAACCCCTTTGCTCATCCCCCTCTTACTCTAGACCTTTTGAGAAGTGGTCTTCAATTCCTGGATTTGAATTCCTGTCTTTGATTTAAATAATGTTTTCTCTTGATGTGAGATTTATCAGAGGCGAATGAAAATTTAGTATTTATTTACTTTCTCTATTTTTACTTTCTCTTAGCCTATATATGAAATATATAGGAGAGAAAGTATTGCGATCATGTCAAAAATTCGATGTCGAGATTTTGATGGATATACATGTTTTGAGGTCCCCTGAGTCCAAAAAAGTGGGTCCCGCAAATTGGTCTGTGTGTGTGTGTGTGTGTGTGTGTGTGTGCGTGTGTGCGTGTGTGCGTGTGTCTGTATGTGTGGACAGATTTTTAGCATGAAGGAATTGAGCTACCGGATTGAAATTTTATATTTAACTTAGGTACCTTCCCACACGCTCAAAATAAGCTTTTGAACAAAATCGGCCAAAAAGTACTAGTACTTTACTGATGTACTTTTTCAGTTTTTTTCGATTTTCTCAAAATTCCCTCCAAGGATTTTTTTTAAAATTCAAAAATCAATTATTTTTTAGATGCTCTTTAAAATGTATATTCTCATTTTGCCGTTGAAATCTTCTGAAGACCACTTTACTCTTGTTCTTCATAGGAAAGATAGAAATGGTTGCCATGGTAACGGAATTTAAATCTTTTTCTTTTTATTAGATTAAAAATCAATTATTATTTAAATTCCCATTTATTTTAAATTTATTTGTGTCTTTAATTGTTTCAAAGAAAACATATATGTCTCTCTCCCACTTGCAAACATTATCGTCTGTCTCTACTCTTTTTAAATTCCCTTTCCACCTTATCTTCGCATAGGCCTAATGTTAATTTCCTATAGGGATTTGTATGTTAATTTCGATTCAAAAGGGGTCGGTCCCCTTTAGAACTTTTTAGGCATTTAAAATTTTTTTTTCCAATTCTTATGAAATTTTGTATTTATTTACGATTCTATATTGTGTATAAAATGTCCAAATATGAGATTAAAATTTTGAAAAATAACCATAGTTTATTTGAAGCAGTCAACATTTAAAATGCAAGTTTGAAACTAAGGTGCTATCGGAAACTAAATATATCTCGACACAAAAAATCTGGTGTGACCAGCACAGTGCGCAACTTTCTCTTACCGAAGGGTAAGAGAAAGTTGTGTGCTGTGCGCCAGTCACACCAGATTTTTTCTTTTTATTTTAATAAAAAAAAAAAAAAAAACTTTATTTTTTTTCATTAAAATGTAAATTGGATTGTTTAAAATGAAAATATTGAAAGATCTTTATTTAAGTTATCAGCAAATTAATTGAGGGATGTTCTATGTAACGTGAAGACAGACAGAGGTTGAGTAATGAGCATACTCAGCAAACAATTACATTAGATGGGTGCTAGAGAGAGAGAAGAGAGTTAAAGGGGAGAGAATTCATTTTGATAATTCGATGATGAACAAACGCACTGGTCAAATCTTCAATGGTTTTAGATTAGATTAGTACAACGTACACGTATTTATCACAAGATAAATTTTACTTCATTAGCATAAAATGCAATTTCAAGAATTAAAAAAAAATCAATTTACGAATTTATTATTTTACGTTCTTTTACCTTTGTATATATGTAATATATACATTAGGGTGGCCCTTAACTATAGGGTATTTTCCGAAGTCAAAATTTTGCTGCTCCCATCCTCTAATCTTATTCCAATAAAACAAAAAAACATATTGTTTTTTTAATAAAGTTACAATTTACTTTTTATCAGGAATGAAAGTTGGAAGAAAGCGCAGCCAAAATTTTTTCTTTAAAAATATATTTCAACAGCTGACGTTTCGGCTTTGGTCAAAGCCATCCTCGGAGCTGTTTTTGGTCATCATATACATATATTTTGAATTGTATCAGGTATTAAAATTAATCAGGGAAAAAAGTCTTCAGTTAAAGCAAACTTTTTTCTTCTTCTACCACCAATACAATATATTTTTTTCTTTTTTTGTGTGTGCCTAATTAATACATGATACAATTCAATAATACAATTCAATATATATATATATGATGATCAATAACAGCTCCGAGAATGGCTATGACCAAAGTCGAAACGTCAGCTGTTAAAAAATATTTTTAAAGAAAAAATTTTGGCTGCGTTTTCTTCCTACTTTCATTCCTGATACAAATTCCACCAGCCATAAAATACCCTTATACTAAATTTCCTTTCCCAGTCATAGCAGATTTTTTTTTTTAGAACGAAAGATGAATCAAAGTTTTCATTAACTTTTCTCCTTTCATTTTTTGGCTCTGTTTTTGGTGATTTTCACAAAGAAGACCGCATTGTTACTATAATTAACAAAAGCTACAAAAATTATCTATTATCAGCAAACCATAATATTTTATTTATCTACACATTTCCAATTTTTTTGATAACTTTAATTTCAAAATAATTATTTAAACAAATTACTGTTTCCTTATGAAATTTATTAATTTTGAAAATACATTTCTTTGATAGGTTCTCTTTTACTGACCCTAAATATTATTATATTTAGGGTAGTAAAAGAGAGTCGATCTCAGGCTCGTGTATGCTTAGAAGTTTAATTTATAAATTAATTTTCTCTTAGTACTGTATTTATTTTGTTTTATTTATTTATTAGCATTTATTTACCTCTTCATTTATGAATATTTTTTAAAACAATTATTTAGTTAGTGAATTGCCAAAATTAAGCTAGACGCCAAGTAAACAAAAAAATAAATTAATATTTCTCATTTATAAAATGGAGAAATATAGGCTATATTATATTCAGAAATGAAATTATAATTATAGTAAACACAATCGTTGGGGAGCCTGTGATTGGTTCAAGGAGGTAAATAATTGTGATATCAATCAATTTCTGCAAGAAGCACTTGGAGATCATGGGGTTCGTTTTCCGAGGACCAGTAGACGTTTATCTCACTACCAATATAAATCTCACATTTAATTGTAAATGGGGTCTAATTAAGGCTTTTTTTTTAATATCTCAATACATTCAATACATATATTAACTTGTACACTATGAGGAGCCTTCAGGCTCTATGTAAATATATGTACATTTTATAATAATTTGAATAAATAAATAAATAGGCCTATATCTCGAAATGTTCATAATTTAGATCAAATAAATATTTTTTCAAATCACTCAGGGGCTCATTTCTAGTGAGTACGTGGATGGCGACCACGAGTTACCCTAGCAAGGCTGGATTTCTTCCTTTCCTTTATGTCAGCCTTATTCTACTTTTCATAGCAAGGTCAGGCGTGAGACGGTCGGTTGATCCTTTCTGTCTCATTTATAAATTATTGCGACCCCTATCTCATAGGGATCAGGCTAAGATAGAAGAGATGGGGGGGGGGGATTTTTTCAAATCACTCAGGGGCTCATTTCTAGTGAGTACGTGGATGGCGACCACGAGTTACCCTAGCTAAGGCTGGCATTTCTTCCTTTCCTTTATGTCAGCCTTATTCTACTTTTTCATAGAGCGTCAGGCCATGAGACGGGTCGGCTTGCATTCCTTTCTGTCTCATTTTTATAAATTAATTTTGCCGACCCCTATCTCATAGGGATCAGGCTAAGATAGAAGAAGAAATATTTTTTCAAATGATTTAAAATGTATTTATTTTACACCAGCTATCAAGAGTGATGTGAGGAATTTTATTTATTTTATGATTTTTACCCCCGGCATCTTTTCGCATTCTGGCTGATACAGATTTATTTAAAGCAAAAATTATTTTTTATAGTGTTAATATAATATGTATTCAAAATTTTGTCAGCCCAGAAAATAATGAAAATTCAAAACTGAATTTTATACAAAACAGTTAGCCAAAAACATATATCAATATTAATAATAATAAAAAAAAATATCCACCAGCCTGGATGTGAATCACGAATCTGCCGATTTGTACTCAGCATCAAGTAAAAGAATATTTGTGGAAAAATGGGGGGATAGAGCAATACATTTTCAAACCGACTGTGTGGGACTTGCAGTAGTTTTATATTCCATTTCTCAATGGTCCCTACGACAAGTTGTGTGTGTAAGAATATAAAAATTAGTAGACTTTATAAATAATATTAAAAAAAGTCGCCTCTTCTTCTACCTTAAAGACCTCTTTTTCTAACCTGCTTCTCATTTTTGTTGTGACATCCCTGCTATACAAACGTTAAAGTCTCTTCCCTAGCTTCCCCGCTCGTATATCTCAGAGAAAGTAACCCTCATATATTTTCCCTAGCTTCCCTATTTAAATTCGTTATTTATATCTTAATTAAATGGAAATTTTGAATATTAAAATTAAAATATCTCTTTTCTAAACAATTTATTAAATTTATTCATAAAGTTAATTCCATATTTTATTTTTCATTTTTGTTTTGTTTTGATATTAAATCTATACGCCTAATATTATTGCACAGAGTTAAGTTGAATTCATTTCTCTTATGCTTTTCATATCAAAAAAAGATTTTTATAATGAATTCACACTTATTCCGAGAGATGAAATTCCTATTCAACGACGAATGATTTATTATTATACTATTATTGAAATATATTATGCTTTGCAATTTCTGTTAACTTGAAAAAACAAAGCTAATTTAATAGCTTTCTATTTAATTCAATTAAACACTTTCACCTTTGTTAGCTTTATTCTTTTTCAAGTGCTTTTCAAACTAATACCTAAATAAACCATTTGAATGGGAATAAAATCCGTTTTTTTTTTCTTTTCCCAATGAATGAATCTATTTATTTTAATCCAGAATTGAATTACGCCTATTGAACTAATTTGTTTTAAGGCTTTTTGAGAGAAAGAGAAAGATCCAAAACGAAAAAATATAGTCACTAATTTGATTTATAAAGAAAAATAGCTTTTTTTTTTTGAAGAAATGTTGGAATTAAAAAGAATAATCAACGTTTATCATACTCTTTTTATAATGTCCCCTAATTTTGAAAATTTTTGATGCCCTATTAGGAAGTGAGTGATAAAAATTTCTCTCATTTTTTTTTTCTCAACTATTTGACCTTTTGTTCATCATCTTTGTCTTGGCTCTTTATAAAATTTTTATTTTTTACTTTAAATTATTGAGCCCTCGGGGTGGGTAGAGGGTAGGGCTCTACCAAAAACGGGGTGCCCCGGGTCGATTTTTTTTACTTATAAAATGTTAATAAAAAATTGCCCCAAAAAAATATATTTTTTTATATAAGTTTTAAAATAAAAGTGGGTGTGAAAAAAAGAGTGGATGGGTGGGGGGGTGGGAGAAAAAAAAGTGGGTAAATAAAAAAAAAAAAAAAAAAATTTATTGAATAATAATCATCGGATATAGATTCTATTAAGTGGTATAAAAACATTTGTTAATTAAGCTTATTAATTCAAATGTCAAAATAATCTAATGGTATTAGGATCTAAATCATTTATTTAATTTCAAAATACCTGCCCGGATCGATTGTAATTATTATTATTAATTTAGAACGATTATAAATTATAATGCTATTAATGATATCGCTATTTTTATGGTAAAATATTGATATATTTAAATTACTATATTTTATATAAATTTTACTTAATAAAAGACTCGATTTAGGTTGAAGTTTATTGGTATAAAATTAGTAATATAACACCTTTGAAAGTCTAAATGTCAAAATAAATTTTTTTTTTTTTGCAATTTTTTAATAAAAGAGCGCGGGGGAGAAAATTTCGTTATGATTTCTTCAGACTTCCGATTAAGGTGCGCGTCACGAGTTGCTAATTTTGAGTTTCCAGCGGCCACATTTTTGAAGCTATTGAGCTCTAATTTTTTTTTTTTTTTTTTTTTTTTTTTTTTAATTAAAGCTATTTAAAATATCTATAACTTATAGAAGCCCCTTTTTTGATTTTCGAAATTTTTTTTTTTAGATTAATCACATTAAATAAAAGATATATTTTTTTTTTAATTCGCTCTATACCTTATAGATTAATAAATTAGTAATCATTGTGTAGAAAAATAATTAATTTTTTGTCTTTAATTAATTAGCTGGAATCTTTCAAATGAAATGGAATATTTCTCTATGGGGAAAACTAACGCCATCTCTTGCCGCCTAGAGTAACCAGCTTCTCATTCGGCGTTTAACGGTTTTTTAGGACGCGCACCTTAATAGAGAAAATATTTATTTATTTGTATTAGGCAAGCAAGGGAAAATTAATATAAAAAATTTAAAATCTTACTGTATATTTTTACTACATATCATTTTTCGTAGCAAATTAAATATCTTTATTAGTTAGTGGCAATGCGTTATAAATTTAGTCTCAAAGCCACTTTTGCAATTTATGCTAATTTATTATTAATAGTAGCCTATTAATTCCAATGTCAACTTAGTGTGTGTGTGTGTGTGTGTGTGAAAAACTGAGAGAAGAGAGAAATTCTTGATTTTTTTTTTTTTAGAAAATAAAAGGTAAATATTAATAAATACACTAACTTAAATTTCTTATAATTAACTAATTAGAACCAAGTCTAATAATGCAATTTATTTTTTTAGGACACGACCGACTCATTTTAATATTAAAAACAAGTGCCGCCTTGGGCGGGCTTTACCGCTTGCTAGGAGACGCCCCCTGGACCCTTTGCTTGCGGCTAGCAAATGCATCAAATTTATTCTTGCTCACTGTTTGGAAATTTTCAAATTTTTACTGAAGTTTTAAATTTCCCTCTCCCGCTCCACTTCCTGTAACTCTAGCCAATCAGTGAGAAAAGGCAAATAGACACAGGGACAGGAAGTCAGTGGCTAGCGCTTTATATATACAGTGATACCTCGAGATACGAGTTAAATTCGTTCCATAACCTTGGTCGTATATGAATTTGCTCGTATCTCAAATCAATTAGACAAGTGTCATTAAATAGCTCCGATGTACGACCAGTTGCAACTTTTTCCTCGTATTTCAAATTTCGTTCGTATTTCAAAACAAAACTTCGCTCGTATCTCAAATAACTCGTATGTTAGGGCACTCGTATCTCGAGGTACCACTGTAGTAAAGATGATAATGATGATTAGGCCTATCGGAAAACTAAAAATGTGTTGAGCATGTGGTGCTTATCTGTAATTTTCTCCACTAATATAAGTACAGTATTATGATCATTTAACTGTTCTTTTGTTTTTTTTTTCCTTATCAAAAAATTTTCAATTATTTGAAATCATTTATTAAATAAATTAAAAAACTGAGAAAGATGGATGATACATATATATTTGGGGAGAGAATGATCGATTTGCAAAAGAAGGGGTATTAAAGACATGAAGAAGGAGAGTTGCTTATTAAAGCCTTTAATCAAATCAGACATCTATCTTACGCCTTTGCTGCCTATAATCCATCCCAAGATCCAGGAGGTGACGTATGGCCCTTAATAGAAACACTAGCCTCCTATTTATGGCCCATTTAGCCAAGTTTGTTTTAACCCATCCCTAATATTACTTCACGAAGGAATAAAGAAGTTGAAGGGTAACTTAAAAGATGACTTCCGGGTTGGATTTGAAAATCAATGACGTAGTACTGAGCATCGCGTTTAATTAAGAAACCAACGATGCATTCTAATATGTGGATTTATGGCCTCATAAAAAAAAGAACGCAATAGAGGCAATTTTAATGTATGCAGCAGCAAGAAAACTTTGCAAAAGAGAACGAGAGAAAAAAAAGGGTAAAAAAAAAAAATTAAAAAAAAAAAAAAAATTGAAGGGATGCGTTCTTAATATTCTTTCAGGTCATTATATAAAAATCTCCCAAGTTGACCTTTGAGCCCCTGGGGGGACATATTCCGCTTCCAGGAGAAAATTACTCTTAAAAAATAAATTAATTTTATTTTGTCTGTAGTAAATAGGGATAATAAATAAATAAAGTATATTTTATTGCTAATTAAAAAAAAAAAATTTATTTCTTCCTTAAGGTTGTTCGGATAGTACATCGTAAGTCATAATAGAATCTAAATTTTTTTTAAATAAAATTAAAAATTTGAATGCCAAAATTCCTTATTATAATTTAGTCGTGACCTATCATAGTTTATAATTGGATTAAGTTAATAATTTAATTACCAAAAATAATAAATGAATGACTTTTGACTCGAGCAGTATTTCACGTAATATAGAACTGGCAACATTGCATTCATCAGCTATCTATTTTAAATCTTAAACGCCTTCAATTTTATTTTATTTAATATATTACAATGTTTAATGCAAATCAGTTTAAACACAATGGACGATTTGCGAGAAAAAGTATCTTAAAATTGAAAAAAAATATGTAACTAACATCAAGTATTTTATGCGACGTTGCCAGGCTGGTCTGACTCTCGATGCTTCCTTATTTTTAAATATTGGCGACTGTCATTTTGGAGAATTTTTTGACTTTCTTGTTAAAATATCTTTAAAAGCGGTCGGCAGAAACTTTTGGTTTTATTTTTAACGTATTCCTCGGAAGTGAATTAATAAAATGTAAGTTTTTTTGTTTTTGTATCATTTGCACAGATGCCTATATAATTCGATATGTGTGAATTTCGTCGTTATTCCCCATAGGCTACATGTTAAATTTCAATTTTTTAAAAATTAATTACACGATAACCCTGTGTCAGATCTGCTTCAAAATTTTATTTTATACGTATTTGATAGTGATTAATAACATATTAAAAAATTAGCTTTTAATCAAGGAAAGTGCTTTAATGTCCGAACAACCTTAAAGGTGAAAAAAATAAAATAATTTTAATATAATAAAAATTCGAAACGTTTTTATTTTTTATTTATATCTAAATGCCTTTAACTCATACTTTTACCAATTTTAATAAAATTTTCTTTTTGGAAGAAATTTAAATCGCTTCTTTGTTATATATTATCAGTAGGCCCGCAGACAGAGGAGGGCTATATCTCCGGGGCTCGGGCCCTCCGAGGGGACCCGGGCCCTTTCAGCACAAAATTATAATAAAATATAATTTTCATGGTTAAAATTTTAATTAAAAAAAAAAATAATTTTCATTAATTTTTTTTTTTTTTTTTTCTTAACGATGTGGTATATTAAATTCTTTCCTAAGGAGGCCCGGGCCCTTCAAGCACAAATCTTAAAATTATAGATGGGGGCCCGCACTATTATGTTGCCCCGGGGTCCATCAAGTCTGTCTGCGGTCTTGATTATTAGATATGAACTTATCAAAATATCAAGTAATAATAATAATAAACTTTATTAAAATTTACAAGCTATCAATTATGGTTTTCGTACCATGACGTTACTCTAGGGGCTAGAGGCAAAAAGAGAAAAATATAATTATGAAAATAAAGGAAAAAATCTGGTATGACTGATAGCTCAGCACACCAGTTTTTATTTTGTGTCGCCATATATTTAGTTTCCGTCGATATACTAGAATTCAAGATGTAAAATTTATAAACTTGGGTAAATTTTATATTTTGGCAACCATTTCTCCTATCTTTCCTATGAAGTAAAAGAGTAAAGTGTGTATTATTTTTTAACTAGCATTAATGCTGTTTTTCAATTATATATTTACAATAAAATTGACAATTTTGTGGCATTTGAAGGACAGAGAGTTCGTACTATCGAATTATTTAAACAATCTTCCAAAGTTTTAAATTAAATATTATTGGATTAATAAAAATTGTTCATATTTTATGATATAACGATTTTTGACAGCATTCCATAAAAAAAATAAATATCTCTATTGACGGGGTGCTTATCAAATGTTTAGTTAAAGCATTTGTTTCATGAAGGTGTTAAATAACATCCACGAACAATAGGAATTTGTGAATAGTTGAAGAGAGCATGAATTGTGAGTGGGGGGTTAAAATCTAATATTAGAGAGGTTGGCAAGCAGCACTAATCAGCCATGAAGCTTAATATCATGCTGTAATAATTACAATAATAATTACAAACCCACATATGAAGCTTGAAGCTGAAACCGCTAAAACCATCAGCTCATAGAGATAATCAAATATCGAATGAGCACTTTGAACATTCCAAATAAAGAAAGTAACTAGTCAGTTGTCAAACTGTTTGAACTTCATTAAATTCACTGTAGGCTTAACAATATGGGTGGAGATGAGGGAGAGAGCTAGCTAGAGGGGGGTTTGGTGTCGGAATCTCCCCTTCTATAAAGGATTATAATATTATTCAAAGCTACTACTACCTCCTTTATTATTAATATATAATTTAAAATTTTCAGAATTAGTTTATATCTCATCCTAATCTCTCAATTGTTGCTTTAAATTTTATAATCCTATCTCTTTTGATATTTTATCAAAAGTTATTCGATATTTCAACAAAAGATTGAACTTATAATGGCAATCGAACTTTTAATAAAAATTATTTTCCTTACTCGTTAAAATCTTATTTGATCAAACCAAATATAATTAAAATCTTATTTGATCAAACCAAATATAAAAGAACTTTTTTTTTTATTAAAAAAATATTTAAATAAATTTTCAATAATACATTTTATTTTTAAACAGAGTTCCCCAGGGGACAATAAAAATAAAATGTTAATTTATAAGAATATATATAAATATTTATATTAATTTTTTAAGATTTTCAAAAAAAAAAAATCCAATTATATCGTGACTAGAAATAAAGAGGAGAAGGTGGGCGTGGCCTCACCAAGTCTTCGGCTAATCTCGCCTTCCTTCGCCGTCGCTCGGGGGCTGGGAACGCATTTTTGTTACGTTACATTTTCTCCCAATTCACCCTACTTCGTTCCAAAAAAAAAAAAAAAAAAAAATGAAATTTCGAAAATATTTTTGTCGTTATATTGAATTATACCGTATATTTTTATTTCCTATTTTTTATATTTAAAACAAAATGCTGAATGGTCCAGGGGCACATCCGTGAATAGGGAGAAAAAATTTATTTGTCATTGGCAAATGTGCAATTTATAATCTTTATTATTTTCGTGATAAATTGTGTCCCCTTTCAATTTTATAATTATTTTCTAATATATGTATTATAGTTAAAAAAAAAAAAAAAAAAAAAACTAGCATTCTTTAATCCAATTAACTTAGAATATCCATGGTTTTAAATTTTTTTCTCACCTCTTATGGATCGATTAACCACAAATCTTATACCCTGAACAATAATTATACAAATTTACGTGATTTTTAAGATATCAATGAAAATATATTTTATACCCTCACGCTATAACTTCTTTGACTTTTGTAATGGCCATGGTAGGAAAAGTAAAAAAAAAATCCATTTTTCTTTCTAATTTATTAAATAATTTTTGGACTTAAAAAAAACTTCAAAAAACAGACTTAGATAAAAAATTATAAATTTTATTCTATCTCTTTTGAGATATATGACTACATCTAAAAATCCATTTGTTAATTAGAGTATTTTTACCCTTTTTTTTTTTTTTTGTAAGTCATAAGAGATGAGAGAAAAGATGAGTGGGGGATGATGTTAGGCGAGTATAGAGCGTGGTCAACTATGCAAAGTATGTTTCATGGTCCGATGTCTACATAAACATTCCACTCCTTTGTGAGCCACCGTTCTACTCACTTTTGTTTTAAATTATTTAATAACATTGTGGGACACAAAAAGATATAATTATTGTTTTAATTCCATGCATTAAAAGTTGTTTTATTCTAAAGAAGGGCTCCTGACTCTTTAGTCTTTTTTTTTCGAGCCCTGCCCATTCCCTTCCGCATCAACGGCATCCTTTTCTACCACCCTTCGTTAACCCTTTCAGTTCATTCCTCAAACCTCATTCCAATCCTTAATTCTGTTTCTGTCTTTGTTCTATCTCCAATTATGAAAATATTAAAAAAATACAATGTGCATATAGCTATATATATCTAACCTGAAGAGGGGAGAAAATGAAAGTTTAGCCCGAGGCTGAATAAAAATATAGAATCATTTTGCGAGGAATAAAGATTATATGTGGCTGCTCTTCTCTCTCATCCTAATTATAAAATTAAATAAAACTCTAACATAGATATTTTAGTCTGGCATAACGTTACATTTTAACAAGCAAAAAAAAAAAAAAAAAAAAACTTTGACATCTTTGTGATTTTTATAAAATATATTTTTTAGTTTTACATACGGGGAGGAAAGTATAAAAAAATAATTAAGATATTATTGATCAAAATTGGTTTAATTTAAAATTTTTTTTATTTAAGAATTCTTTTTTAACAACCAACCCCTGAGGGTTAAAAATGACATCTTCAATATTAGATAATAAAAAAAAAAAAATCTTAAACCAGGAAAGTTGAAAGAGGAAGGAATTCAGGTTACATCTCTAAAGACTGCATCGCTATTCCATACAGATTAATAATTAAAAAACTATTAATTATTTATAAAAACTGAAATAAAATTACTGGTTTTCGGATAAGATGTGTTTTATTTTGTTGTTTTATTGTTGTTTTTATTTTTTGTTTTATTTTATAAGATGTGTTTTATGATTCAACGTTTCTGCCACCCATTATGTGTATTCTGGTACAAATTCAGGCAGGCCTACTACCCCAAAACGCCTAAGTAGATCATTAGAGAGCTTTAGGATTGTACCTGAAGAAGGCCACAAAATGATTGACCGATTCGTTGTATCTTATTACTAATAAATCACAGTTTACCCAAAAACAAGTAATTTTATTTAATAATAAGTAGTATAATAATCATTTTGGAGTTTAGTTGTTGTCAGACCTTTGTAATCTTAACTGAATTGTACCTGAAGAAGACCACAGAATAACCCGAGTAAAAATGATTAATAATGATCGAGGGATACACACGCCCGCAGCAGGTCTGCATAGTGAACCTTTAGGGACACAGGGATATACATACCTACACCAGGAACACGGGATACACAGGCCCGCACCAGGGACAAACACAGTAGATCGCAAGTGACCAGAAGAAAAAAATGTGCGTCCCTGGTGCGGGCGTGTGTATCCCTGCGTGTTCCTGGTGTGGACGTGTATATCCCTGTGTGTCCCTCAGGGTTCACTATGCAGACCTGCTGCGGGCGTGTGTATCCCTCGATCATTTTTAATCATTTTTACTCGGGGATTGGCTGAAACCTTGTAATTTTTACAAATAAACCACAATTAAATAGAAAATTAAATTCTTTTATTTGTATAGTAAAGAGTAGACCTAGTGTTTAATAATAATAACAGTGAAAGATTTAATAACTCTCAAATTTTAAAAACTTGTTGATCGTCGATACGTTTTGAAGCATATTTATTTTATTCATCGTCTTCATCAAAATATAGTCTATATAATACATTTATAATGTCCACAATTTGATATCGGGTCATTCCAGTCAAATCAACCAAAAAAATCAAAAATTTTCCCCATAATCTCAGATTTTTATGTAACTTGGTATGTTTGTTCTATATATATAGATAAGTAACAGCACCAAATTTCAATTTTTTATCTCACTTAGTTTTCGAGTTTAGCTCTTTAAAGTTTTGATTTTTTCACCTTACGCGGCTTGGCTAATGCCAAACAAAATATGACATGGAAGAGAAAATAATTTCTCATTTGCTTATTTGTCACCCAATCTTGATGAAATTTTTGGTAGATTCTTTAAACAATAAGGAATTAGAAAAAAATATATCACGAATCTAAGTTAATCCTAAAATATAAAAAAAAATTCATATTGTTGATTTTTTTAGTTGTGAAAACGCAAACATGCTTTAGCGTAAAGAATATCTCCAAAAGGGAATGAGATATTCAAGAAATTTTTTTTCTAAATAATCTGATGAAATGGGTTAATTTAGTAAAATAAAAATTTTGTGTATTTTGTTCCCTCTATTTCTAAAGTCCATTGAAAGATTCAATATATAGTTTTACATGTTAAAAAGGTTCCAAGGCAAAAGGAAAATATACATTTTAAAGAGATGTAAAAATAATTGATTTATGAATTTTAATAAAAATCGTTGCAGATATTTTGAGAAAATTGGAAAAAACTGAAAAAGTACATCAGTAAAGTACTAGTACTTTTTGGCCGATTTTGTTCATAAGCTCATTTGAGTGTCTGGGAGGGTACCTAACTTAAATATAAAATTTCAACCTCCTAGCTCAATCCTTTCATGCTTTCAATTGAATTGATTGTGTTTTCGTCTGTGTTCAGTTTTAAGCAGCACACACACAGTGTCCATTTGAAATCATGAAAGGATTGAGCTAGGAGGTTGAAATTTTATATTTAAGTTAGGTACCCTCCCAGACACTCAAAATAAGCTTATGAACAAAATCGGCCAAAAAGTACTAGTTCTTTACTGATGTACTTTTTCAGTTTTTTCAATTTTCTCAAAATATGCTGCAACGATTTTTATTAAAATTCATAAATCAATTATTTTTTACATGCTCTTTAAAATGTATATTTTCTTTTTCCCTTGAAATCTTTTTAACGTGTAAAACTATATATTGAAACTTGCAATGGACTTTAGAAATAGAGGGAACAAAATACACAAAATTTTTATTTTACTAAATTAAAGCCCATTTCATGCAGATTATTTAGAAAAAAAAATTTCTTGAATATCTCATTCCCTTTTGGAGATATTGGCTTTAGCGCTAAAGCATGTTTGCGTTTTCACAACTAAAAAAAATCAACAATATGAATTTTTTTTTATATTTTAGGATTAACTTAGATTCGTGATATATTTTTTTCTAATTCCTTATTGTTTAAAGAATCTACCAAAAAATTTCATCAAGATTGGGTGTCAAATAAGCAAATGAGAAATTATTTTCTCTTCCATGTCTCATTTTGTTTGGCATTACCAAGCCGCGTAAGGTGAAAAAATCAAAACTTTAAAGTGCCATAACTCGAAAACTAAGTGAGATAAAAATTGAAATTTGGTGCTGTTACTTATCTATATATATAGAACAAACATACCAAGTTTCATAAAAATCTGAGATTATGGGTGAAATGGCCTGGTTGAACTGACGTGGAATGACCCTATCCTAAACACTTATACGATATGTATGTATATTATAATAACCAAAATTTTAAAAATTCATGTCTTCCAAACAAAAAATGATAAAAAAATTCTAAAAATTGCGGCTTACTCAGCAAGATGAGTTCTGTACAAAAAGCACAAAAACTCAATTTTGACCTCGATGATTTGGTACCTTTTCATGTGGATGGTCACATATAAACATTTATTTTTGGATACGCGAAAAAAGAATGAACCTCTGCGCGAGAGAGAATAATATTATGAATTATGATTTATTAATTTTCTCATTTTAATTCATTCACTAAATTATTTATTATAAATTGTATTTATACATAGGCTTCACTGCTTTGAATCAAGCTGAAAATTTTTATTTATTTTGAAAAAGAACAAATCTTGTTACTCACTTTCGTAGACTGTGAGGACGGCCTCTGAACTGACGGCATCCCCGACGCCATTCTCAGCTACGCATTCGTAGGTAGCGTCGTCTCTCGTAGCACGAACAGGCTCTATGCGTAGCAGAGATCCTGATCGGTCAGGAAAATCCTGGAAATCACAAAAACAATATTATTTTATCTTTTGATATGTAAATAGAATAGCAAATAATCATATGAGAAAAAGAAGCCAAATGCTCAAATCATCTAAAAAAATTTTAGTTTGAGCTTGAGAAAATATGAGTCTTTTGATTATTTCGCCATATGACGATTCGTACAGTCTTAAGGTCTCATAAATACATACTTTCTCGAAAGTAGTGTTCTGTGCTTGTCACACCAGATTTTTGTGTGGACATATGTTTAGTTTCCGCCGATATATTAAAATTCAAGATGTAAATTTTTTTTTTTTTTTTTAACATTCACACTTTTTTTCTCATTCTCACTCAGATTCACACAGTCTTTTCGGCAACTTAGGCCATTTAAGACTTTTACGATATCCGTTATAGAGATTAATATACATATATGGGGTCCAGGCATTGGTATCCAATTGGCTTAAATAAAATCATCTGACTACCTGGGGTCCGAACCCGCGACGTTTGGTATACGAGGTTAGCACGCTAACCTCTACACCAAGCCCCGAGGGCATGTAAAATTTATAAACATGGGAAAATATTTATATTGTTACCATGACAATCATTTCTCCTATCTCTCCTATGAAGTACAAGAGTAAAGTGTGCTTCAAACAATTTTGAGGGCAAAATGAGAATATACATTTTAAAGAGCATCTAAAAAATAATTGATTTTTGAATTTTAATCAAAATCGATATAGCCAATTTTGAAAAAAACTGAAAAAGTATATCAGTAAAGTACTAGTATTTTTTGGCTGATTTTGTTTAAAAGCTTATTTTCCCACCCCAGGAGGATGTCTAACTTAAATATAAAATTTCAGCATCATAGCTCAATTCCTTCATGCTTAAAATTGAACACAGACAGACAGAACATGTCGCGAAAATCACTTTTTTGGATCCAGGGGACCTCAAAACGTGTATATCCATCAAAATCTCGACATCGAATTTTTGACATTAATCCAATACTTTCTCTATATATTAACATATATAGAGGTAAAAGAATAAAAATATTTAATTAAAACAATGCTTATTTTTCTTTTCAAGAAACTCCTATTAAATGCCTAATTATAAAGATAATAATTTATAGTAGTCTTTTTAATTTCGAACTTAAAATTTTGACAAAGAATGAAAACTATAGTATCAAGGTAAATGGGACCTTAGAAGGCTTGCTAATTAGAATAGTCAGACTTTAAGCGAATGCACTTTATCGGTTTATTTACTCTCCTTTGTGGATTTTCAAGGAATTAAGTATCCATCAGTGACCCCGGGCCTCTTTGAAATTTCCTGAGGCATTAAGCTTGCACTAAATCAGTAAACTCTAATTACTCTTTGAGGATTAACGAGAGGAGCTGCATTCTTTCCCTTTATGAAAAAGGAGAAGGCGATTACTCCACTTACAGAATCTCAATCCGTTTTTAACTCCATTCTACTAATGTTTGTCCGTAGATTAAGATAAAGTGCTATAATTATTTATATTGATTGTGTTACTTATCTAAATATAAGACAAAAATATGGATAAGATAAATTTGTTTTAATTTGATTTGGCGCTCGAAACGTCGACAGAAAAAATTGTTTTTTATTCTTTCCTTTGGCTGACTCCACTCCAATATTAATTGTTAACACTCACAGCCAATACAGCAAAAAAAAATCTGGTGTGACTGGTCGCACAGCACACAACTTTCTCTTACCTTCGGTAATCGAAAGTTGTGAACTGTGCTTGTCACACCAGATTTTTTGTTTTAAGATATATTTAGTTACCGACAGTAGGGTACATTTGAATTCAAGATGTAAAATTTATAAGTTTGGGAAAATATTTATATTTTGTTACCATAGCAACCATAGGAGAAATTCCTATCTTTCCTATGAAGAACAAGAGTAAAGTGGTCTTCAGAAGATTTCAATGACAAAATGAGAATATACATTTTATTGAGAATCTAAAAAATAATTGATTTTTGAATTTAAAAAAAAATCGTTGGAGCAAATTTTGAGAAAATAGAAAAAAACTGAAAAAGTGCATCAGCAAAGTACTAGTACTTTTTGGTCGATTTTGTTCAAAAACTTCGTGTCACGTCCCATGGGGGTGCCTAACTTAAATATAAAATTTCAACTTCCTAGCTCTTTTCGTTCTTGAGATATTTTGTTCACAGACAGACACACACACACACACACAGACAGACCATGTCGCGAAAACCACTTTTTGGATTCAGGGGACCTCAAAACGTGAAGATCCATCAAAATCTCGACATCGAATTTTTGACATGAATCCAATACTTTCTCTCTATATATATATTACATATATACATAGGTAAGAGAAAGTAAAAAAGTTTTAATTGGAATTTTTTTTTTTTTTTTTGTCTCGGTAAGAGCGGCAGGGGGGTGTAGACCCCTCTCTCTTATTATTAAAATAATTATAAATATTTATTTGACCAAATAGGCTACAAAACATTCATTAAAAGGAAGACAGAAAAAATATTAATTAAATCAACATAATAAATTCTCTTTTCTCATTTTTTTATAAATGTTATAATTATTTTTCAAATTACATTTATATAAAAATTATTTTTAATAAAAGGTATTAAAAAATATATATAATTGGAATGGTTTAATTAATGATTTTTTACTTTCTCTTAATTATAGTACAGTATTGGATTCATGTCAAAAAATTCGATGTCAAGATTTTGATGGAAATACAAGTTGTGAGGTCCCCTGTGTCTAAAAAAGTGTGTTCCGCAAAATGATCAGTTTTCTTATGTTTCTCAATCTAGTGTGTCTGAATATGATTTTTTTTTATTAAGGTCTTTTTGGGCATCTGAAGCCATTTAGACCCCGTTCATATTTATTTCAATTGATTGGTAATGATTTTAATTTAAAGTGCATCTTTATACTGTATTTAAATTTTTTATTTCATTTTATTATACCTAACTCAACAGTCTATGGTTTATAGGAGATTTTAGAACTTAAATTCTAATTAACTCCAAACAACCTGAATGTGGTCTTGTTCAATATTTATCCCCAACCCCCTTCCCTTCAATTGGTTCTTTTTATTTCACTTATTTATTTATTAAATATTATTATATAGAGATTAGTCTATTATACTATTAGTCTATTATTCTTCCTTTGTCCCCATGACCTCCCGTGATTGGAACATGCTCCCTGCGTCTATCTTCCCCAAAACCTACAATCTTTAGACTTTCAAGTCTAACCTCAACAGGCATCTTCTCAGTTCCCGCAGTTGAGTTTCCCCTTTATGCTTCTCCTTTTGTTTTTATTTTCTTCCTGGCTGCATGTGACTATTGGTCATTATAGGTCTTCGGACCTTATGCACCCATTCCAAAAAAAAAAAAAAAAAAAAATACAGCTTAACTGTATTGATTGGCTCCCCCCACCCCCTGCAGGTACAATAATGTTGCCCTCATTAGAAAGTTTGCTCTAATTTTAAATTTTTATAATTTTTTTAAGGAGTGGCAAATACTCAAGAATAATACCCCAGAAAAAAAAATTCACTGCTAAACAGTGTTATTTATGAAACAGTTTTATTAAGATGTTAATGAATTGTAAAATTTATTTTGATGATAATATTGCATTGCGAAGTCTGCGGGGGTGTTATTTACGCCTTTGCTATTATATTTTTTAAACTTTGTTTTGATTTTTTGACATAAGATTTTGAGGGTAAGAATCTTGCGCATAGACCACTAGATTTAAGAAACTTTTAATGTTTTAAAGCTGAGATAAAATATTCAAAATGATAAGAGAACTTTTCAATATTTTTTTTTATATTAATTAAAAGTAACTAATCAAGTTTAATTTAAACTTGATTTATCGAATCTACGAATTTCATGAGAGAATATGCATTACTGAATGAAGAAGTCAGTGTTAATGAGAAGAGAACGAAATACTTTGAACCTAAAACTTCTGAAATAGTGATTCATTAACTATTTCGTATTGTATTCACTAAGCCATCGATTTTATTTCGAACAAATTGCTATTGAAAATAACGAGACCAAAGTGGGAAAGAGAAAGAGAGCATTTCAATCAATTAATCCAGCGATAATAATTAATAAACAAAATAATAAAGGTTACTTAACTCATTTCCAAAATAAACCACAGTTAATCAATAATTGCGGTAAAAAAATATTAAATATATTTATTCTTAATTTAAACAAAAAAAAAAAAAAAGGATTTTTATGGGCTTTAATGATTTATTATGACGATAATTTATAAAAATATAAAGGGAGATTCGTTAATGAAAATATAATGATAAAAATAATTTATATGTTGGTATAAAGTATAATGTTTTAATTAATATAGGAATCGATGATAAAAAATAAAACACAAAATAATAATTTGAAAAATGAAAAATAAGAAAAGAAAATACAATTTATTTTATTAAACTCTTTTTTACTTTCTCTTATCTATATATGTAATATATAGTGAGAAAGTATTACAATCATTTCAAAAATTCATTGCCGAGATTTTAATGGAAACGTTTGACGCCCCTGAGTCCAAAAAAGTGACTCCGCCAAAATCTCTCTGAACAAAATAACTCATGAATGGAAAAAACAATTTTTATATTTTATTTGGGTACTCCCTCCTCCCCACCCCCTGGAATGTGAAAAAAACCTTTTAAATAAAATCATCAAAAAGTATTAGTTCTTCTGATGTATTTTGGGTTGTTTTCGATTTTCTTTAGCGATTTTGATTAATATTCATAATTCACTTATTTGTTAGATATTCTTTAAAATATATATTCTCATATTGCTCTCAAAATTTCGGAAGGATTAACCAGTCACACCAGATTAATACATTTTTAATAAACTATCGGTAACTAAATATATCTCGACACAACTTTTGAATATTGAAGGTAAAAGAAACTCGTGTGTTGTGTTCTGTCACACCAGTAATCTTTATCCAATTTTTTTATATAGAGATTAACTTGAAAATTTATTTTGTAGTAGTTTACTTTTGTGTGTTTCTTTTTCTTAGTATTTTTCTCTTCTAGTGGTTTCTTCATTTTGACTACTTTGTTGATATGATGTATTTTTGATGGATTTATTTTTCTTGTTTTCATTCTCTATCTTTTATTTTGTATTGTTTTATTGTTTTATATTGTATTTTGTATTGTTTTATATTGTATTTTGTACTGTTTTATGTTATATTTTGTACATTTGAAATGTAATGCTTTGGTATGGCTTCTGGCCGAAAGCCAAATAAAAAAAAAAAAAAAAAAAAAAAACTTGAAAATCTTTTGTCTAATTTGATTTTTGGCGCCATCCTGCTCATGACTATTAAATAATTGTTAATTTGTTCCATTTTCACTATCTATTGACATTTTAATACCTTCTATAAAATATTTTTGAGCCCTCGTGGTTGGTGTAGTTGGTAGCGTGCTAACCTTCTATACCGAGGGTCGCGGGTTCGGATCCCAGGTAGTCCGTTGATTTTACTTAAGCCATTTGGATACCAAATACACACAGTCTTTTCGTCAACTCAGGCCATATAAATATACGATAACCGTTGTTATTTATAATATCTATTGGGGGTCCAGGCATTTCTATTCAACAAGACTGTGAGTGTTTTTTTCGCCAATAAAAAAACACTCACAGTCTTGTTAAACATATCTATGACTAGTTAAATCCGAATCAAAATCGAGGTATTTTGAATACTATTATCTTATTCAAATATGTAGATCTCGAAAAATATTTAACTATTTCTATTTAAGCCATTTGCTATCCAACAATTTTATCTTAACTGGTATTTTGATTGTTTATTGCAATTGTTGTCACTACAGCTTTTGAATATTAATATCTTCACTATATGTACTGTATAAGTTTATGATTCTGACTTTTTTGCTTTTTTTCTCGGAAGGGCCTAAAAATGAAAATGATAAAACCAAATAATTAAAAAGTTTTTTTTTTAATAAATATACATTCTGTATATTAATAAGAAAAAATAATTCCCTTATTTGTTGTCCCATATTTAACCCAGACCTATCAATCTCGAAAACTCAGAGCCACCTCTACTTGACTTGAAAGTCAACTCAATTGCAAAATAAAACCTCACTTCATTTATTGATATAATATTTTATTTTGGTTTTAAAAAATACTCTACTTTCTTTTTTTTTGTTGCTTATATGTGTGCGTGAATCGACACACACACAAAAAAAAAGTCTAAAGGGAATCGATTTCTAAAAAGGACTGAAGGGGTTTAAAGTTTTACCTTAATTGAAAACCAGTGGCGTAAATAGACCTTTTATCTGGTGTGAGTGATGTGAGTGAGAGAGAAAGAGAGAGATTGACTGACCTGGACCAGATATCTGGACTGGGTGCTCGAGACACGTTTTCCGTTCTTACGCCACTGGAGACTTGGTGGTGGATCTCCACGTGCCGCGCAGTAGAAAGCAGCGATGCCACCCGCCTTCACCTGCTGATCCCGGGGCCGTAAAGTGATCTCGGGGGGATCTGTGAACAAAAAAAAAATACGACCAACTTTAGATGTATGTCACCAAGCCACATGCCAAACATCGACAACACCTTAATTATCAGACACGGAAAATAAAAGAAAAATTATTAATTATAATTTATTTAAAAAAAAAAAATCAGTTTTGATTATTTTATTAAAAAAATTAAGATTTACATTTTTATTTCCCTTGTATATAGTAAAATATTAAGTTAATTTTTAATGAAGCTTTAAAAAATTCATAAAACTCCATGCAATATAAAGTTTTAAGGATGAATATTTTGGATTAGAATATATTCGTATAAACATTTAAGTACGTGATTTGTTAAATTTAACAAATTGTCAATCCTAAAAAAAAAGAAGAATAAAATGAAAAATAAGCAAGCAAAAAGATATAAGCTCATTATCTTTTTTTTTTTTTTAAACAACCAAACCTTTTCCACACCCTTAAATAATAAACCGGCTAAATACAAATATTGGTTTATGTTTATAGTTTTATGAAATAATTAAAACTTCATGAAATGAATTTTAACGTCCTCCATTCGAGATTTTAATAGGTAATAAACGAGCATAAATAATTATATATATATATGCACGTAAAAGTTAAGCATTAATTATTATTTTTAAGGAGTTGTCAAATGTTTAACATTTTAGAAAAATTATTTACTTATATTTATTTATTTTTTTATTTTAAATTAAAAATAAATAAGGTATATCAGCGTCGCGTTAAAGAGTTTTAATTGACAAGAGAAAAAATAGAGATTTAAGGTGCGCGTCTCAAAAAACTGTTAGAAGTCGATTCAGTACCGAGTTACTCTAGGCGGCAAGAGATGGCGTTAGTTTTTCCCTTAGGAAAACAAGGGATTTATTAAATTCATTACTATACACTTTCCCATACAAATAAAATATGCTTTTAAATGCTTATTAATAATTTATGAACATCGGAGAGTTTGGATAACCTGTCACTGTCTTTAATCACTCAATCGCAAATTTCAAATTATACAGACAATTTCATTGTTTAAATCATGAATTATCAAGCAAGTTACGTCCCATGTTGAACTGCAACTTTTAAAAGGTCTCTTTTATTGACTCTCTAACAGGTCTATTCTCTAAAAAAACAGACGTTAAAATTTAAAATAAACAAATGGGTGTTAAAAAGTAATGTATGGGTCGTTTTGATAACTTACCTACCCCAACATTAAAATAGCCTCCCTATGGGGAAATACATGGTGTTTGTCCTTCAGCTATTTTAATGCTGAAGGACAAACACCATGTATTTCCCCATAGGGAGGCTATTTTAATGTTGGGGTAGGTAAGTTATCAAAACGACCCATTGATAAAAAAATCAGCGTTAAAAAAATGCTATTTAAAATCACTTCCTTGCCTCAAATAGCTATTCTGTAAACAAAAATTTAAAACCAAAGCTCTAACATTTAGTAAATAGTGTTAAAAATTAATGCCATATCTAAGGGGTGCCTTTAATATTTTAACGTCGTGTTTAAAATAAAAATGGCGTCCTTAACCTAAAAAGTAAGGTTATGATTTTGATAGCTTTGAAATAAAAACAACATGTTAACGTTGCTGTTAAAACTTTGTTTAGAGAATAGCATTTTTTAACGCTGATTCTTTTTACCTTATTTTATAACACCCATTTGTTTATTTTAAATTTTAACGTCTGTTTTTAGAGAATAGACCTGTAAGAAAGTCATTTATTCTCTATAATAAGTTCAAAATTCAATTTTTACGTTTTTTAAAGAAAAATGTTTAAATAAAAATTTAGTCTTTCTCTAAAAAGATGTGATGTATTAATCAGAATTAATCTCTAAATAATTTGTGGCGACAGATTATATCAAAAGACACGATGTCAAAGACAGATTTTTTTATAATAACACTTTCTGTTTTAATGAATTTTATATCCACGGGGATGATTTCCATTGAGAAGGAAAACGTCACTATTTTATATTTAAAGAAAAAAAAATGCCCCTTTGAAATCTTTTAATCATCTCCATCCCCTCTGTTAGTCATCCTATTCAATTATCCACTTTGATGAAGTATATTTGGTTGCCTAACTAAATGATTGAAGGCAGCGCACATTTTTATTCACAATTAAAATATTAAAATTTATTCTTTCATTTTTTTCCTTTGTTCGTCATAGGTAAAAAAAAAATACTAAAACAAGGATTATATTCTTTTAAACGCGACTCTGATAAATCCTTTAAATAAAATAAAAAATAAAATACCCTACTGGGATAAATAAAAAAAAAAAATTTTCTTTAATTCACAATTTATCATTAATGGAATAAAATAAAAAATAACTTATCTTAGAAAATGGCAGATTCGGTCATAATAAAAACCTTCATATGATATTCCATCAGAGGAGACGTTTCGAGATAACTTTATTATCTCATCTTCAGTTCTTAATTAAAAATTTATATAAGGGTATTAAGAGTGCACAATATATGTTTATCTAAATTACTTTTATAATAAATACATTTTAGAAGGGACTATCACTATTATATTAAAAGATATAGGCCTACTATCTTTATTTTCTTATGATAACATAAATTTTTTTCATTATAAAAAAATGTACAGTGAGGGACAATATTAAGTCCCACCCATGCGTTTTCTACTTGTGATTATTTCATTGTTTTTAAAAAAATATTATATATTTTTTAATGGAAACTTTCATGGTTTAAACCTAGAAAATTTCCAATAAAGATTTTCATTTTCTTTTATAAAAACAATGAAATAATCATGAAAACGCATGGGTGGGACTTAATATTGTCTCTCACTGTACATAAACTCTCTGATTACCTTAATTCAAATTTTCGATTAAGAACTGATGATGTAATAAAATTTTTTCAAAACGTCTCCGAGATGAAAAAAATATTTTGACTGAACCTTCATTTTCACAAGAACAAGCTTATTAATTAAATTAATTTGCAATTAAACAAGAAATTTAATAATTTTTCAACATTTTTTTCTTTTTAAATTTTAAGACCAAACTTATAAAAACTCATATAAAATTTATTCATTTTATTATGTTACGAACTGATCGTAAATTTATGGGTATGACCACTAGCTCCCTAAAGTATAATACAAAAAGTTCCTTATATAAAAATTTAATATTTTTTTTTCCTTTTTTTAATAGTAAAATTAAATAGTCTCTTTCTAAAAAAAATGACTTTTTATTAAACTCTTACATCAAGAGGCAGGAAAAAGAGAAATTGACAAAGCAATTTGATTTCTTTAAAGCTTTATATTATTATATAAAGCAGCGGGCTTTCTTTAATAAATTATATTATTATTTATTTATATTCTATCCGAAAAAAGTGGTTCTTAACCCTCAGCTTATTTATATAGGCATCCTTTTAAGAGTATTAAAAAAAGAAAGAAGAAATGAAATCAAGCACAAATATTATATAAACAAGGATTCCAAAACAGTTTAGATTACAAAAGTTGATTATAATTGGAAAAAAAAAATAACGAAAAGAAAATATGACTGGAGTTCTATTTCACAAACTTTATAAGCTTTTTTAAGTGTCGCCGCTTTCATCTGACAAGTCTAAAATATATATATATCACGAAAAAGATTATATTTTCTTCTTTCTTTTTACTTTCTATATTTCATAAGAGTATAATCAATTTAAGCCTAAGGTAAAAAAAAAAAGGGAATGAATAATTCGAAAAATTCTAAAAAAAAATTCTAATTTAATATCAAAATTATATTAATATTGATCGTGATTTTTTATTCAAAAAAAATAGTCTATTCTCCATTAAAAGTTATAAAAAAAGAAAAATGAATTGAAAATATATAAAAAAAAGGATCCTGTTTGCTGAAGACTGTGAAAAAATTTCATTTCTTTCCCGACACTGTCGTACAGTTGGAGTCTCAATTCCCTGATGTGCTCAAAAGTGGAGCCTTGAGCTTAGGCAACCAAAATGTTTAGCCGTCGGATGTGTTGGTTGACTAAGCTTAAGGCTCCATTCTCACACATCAGGCACTTGTGGCGCCGACTGTTAAATATGCATTCCTTCTGTAATATTTTTCTGAGGTAACCTGGAATCGAAGTCACTATCTTTGGGGAGATTTTGATGTAAAAAATTATTTTATTAATTAAAAAAAAAAATGAATAGTTTTGTTTATAACTTTAATCCTCAAACATTATATTCGTCATTTAAGAGTTTCCATCTCTTTTGTCAGAAATAAATATATCCTCTGATGACCTCGAGATGAGCACAGATAGGATGATTTCTTAGCCACCCCCTTTTTGTGGCCTCCGGGTTTTTGTTAATTTCTCAAATTATGCAGATGGGAGTAATCAGGCCGGCCCTGTTTCCAGATTGTGCCCATCAGCCGTTAATAGCAGGCCATCAGTTATCGCCTCGTTGTTAGACTGAGGGGGTTTGCAACCCTCTGCGCCGGCCCTTTTTATAATACCCTTCTAAGTGTCCCGAGGTTTTCTCAATGACCGAGAGGATGAATGACCTTCTGCCACGTCCATTTCGACACCATATATAAATGATTGGTTATCTCGAATAGCCTCTAGTGAATATTTTACTTCGGAGAACATTAAGTAAAGTCGCAAGCAAATCGAAGAGGTAGAGAAGAGAACATCCAAGAATATTTTATCGTCACTGGCAACAGACTAGGAACATGAAAAGGGTGCCTACTGGGGATAATTATTCTTCCTTGGAACAATTTATAAATTAGAAAATAAAATCAAAATTAAAGAAATTATTTTTAACATCCTAAGTTTATTTGTCATTTGATTTTGAAGGATACTTTATCCTGTGATTATAAATAGGCCTAGTTTACAGTGAGGGACAATATAAGTTCCACCCAGAGGTCTACCTGGCTTTAGGGGAGCGTACAAGTATTACGTAATTTGGGGGGAGAGGGGTCTCGTAAAACGTTATCATGCGTTACAAGGGGGGAGGGAGGGGGGGTTGAACAACGCGTTACGTAACTGGTATTTTAGCGACTTTCCAATACTTTGCGCAACATAATTGTGACTTTTAAATAAAAATGGCCACTTGAGCGTTACGTAACGTCTAGGAGGGGGGTCCAGAAAATGTTACGGCGCGTTACATGGGGGGAGGGGGTCAAAAATCTTCAAAAATTGCGTTACATAATACTTGTACGCTCCCTTAGAGCCTTGCGCGTAGGCGTCCAAACTTAAATTATGGTATCTAATTTTAAAAACGTTTATAGAATTGCAGGGATTCCCACTTTTATTCCATTTTAAAGCAACTCAATAGACAGACCTCAGTAAATTGTTGCCTAGGCGCAGGGCTCTAAAGCCAGGTAGAACTTTGGGTAGGACTTTATATTGTCCCACACTGTACCTGTTATTGAAATTTTATTTCTTAGATTTCTTAAGAAAGTACCACTGTCTATATTAAATAGAGAATAATTTGGATTTATATAGTGCTCGATGTTTATTTGTTCGTGGGCTAAACGTTAATTTTTGACAAAAGTGTAATGTTTCAAACTAATATTGAATTTTTTCTAAAAAATCTTTTCACTTAAGATTAATAATACTTGTGCTTTATTCCAGTGGGAATGTTTGTGTTTATCTTGTCAAATTAATTTCAGAAAATCCCCCAGGAAATAATACTGTTTGGGATAATCTCACTTTATACATGTTATATTTATAATATTAACTTTTAGTTAAAAAGAAACTCAAAAAATAGATGTGTATTCGTTTTTAAAAAAAGATTTAAATCTCATATGATTAAAAAAAAAAAAAAACATGGATCTCATTCCCTTGTAAAACAATGCTCTAATTATTATTATGTTTTAATGGTACATAATATTTCAAAATATAGATAGCTACATGTATTTACTATATTAAAAAAATTTTAACATCAAGCATAATACTTTTAAAATAATATCATTCCATCAAAAACATTCCATTAAAGTATTATTTATATAATAAAAAAAAAATATTCATTTATTTTACAAAAATCCTGAATTATTAATTGAATTTTATTACTATATAAAATTTTTTTTTATTAAAATATAATATATTTATATATCAAATAAAGATAGACATGGGAAAATTTTCAGTTTCAAATTGCAGTTCGAGTTATAAGAATACTAAAAACAATATAAATACACAAAGAGAACGATTTGAAATAGATAATTAATAAAAATGCTTTGATGACGATTAACCAAATACATTGATATTGTCCGAAACATAATTTTGAAACATATAATTATAAACAGGATTAGTATGCAAATGTGTGCTAAGTTTTTTTTAACACAAATGTACAGACGTCTCAGGCATATGCGAGATCGTATTTTTATTTTGTTATATGGTGCAAAAAATATAATAAATTTTTTATTTTTATTGTAATAAACAAATAATTGTAGATTTATACCATTTCTTGTTTTAAATCTTTAAATAATTATTTTAATAATTAGTCAATACAATGTCAATTTTTTTATATTTTTTTTTTTTTCTAACTCGAGATTTCTTCAATTTCGTGTCTAAAACCCAATTATTCTATTTTATTTTTTAATTAAAATCTCTACTATCAGACTCTTTTTAAAAAGGAAAATGAAAACAATAAATTTCACCCATCATGTCTGAATTTTAAATAAAAAAAAAAAATCCGAGAGAAAAAGTAAAAAAATAGTATGGGGTATTAAATAAAACAAATAAATTTAAAAGTAACGATGCGGAATTAGGTGAGATTAAAACAAGACTTTTTAGAATTGACAAAAAATGGAAAACAAGCCCAATCAAGATAGGATACGATTGTGTCTCCATCGGTGGTTTGAGGGAGAGAAGGATTGGACATCTCTCCTCCCCTTCCCACCCCCTCTAAAAAAAAAAAAACACTTTTTTCCCGCATTTGCTATATAGATAAAACCTATGAATTATTTATTGATCCAAATGAAATTTACTGCCACATTGGCCGAAACGCAGAGCGCACATCTAACAGCATTGGCACACACATGTCAAAGTTATTGATCACTGAGAAATAGATCTGGCAACAGTGCGGAACCAGGCAGCCGGCCATAGGGCCTATTTATGCCGAATACCTGATGCCAATTTCGGAAATTCATTCCGCTATTTAAATTAGTAAGCCACATATTTATATATATATATATATATACCAGGTGACAACTAAATCATTATACACGCTGCCATTTGATCACAATTTACTTGAAAATGTGTTATATATGGAAAATACTAACTTTAAAAAAATAATATTATTTAATAGCATTCTAATGGATACTTATTAAAATCCCTTTTATTGATATTTTGCTCAGGGGCCCACATCATGCGGGTACGTGGATGGCGACCACGAGCTGCCCTAGCTGGGACTGGCAATACTTCTTTTCTTTGAATGTCAGTCTCTTCTATATTTTCAACAGGCGTCAGGCCGTGCGACGGGCCGGCCTGTTTTATTCCTTCCCGGTCGCAAAAACCCACACCCCCTCCGCCGACCCCGCACCGCGGGATTAAGGCAAAGAAGAAGAAGAATCCCTTTTATTGATATTTAGATGTTTTTATTTTGGGGTCATTCAAGTACCAGCAGCCTTGGTAGGACGATTATTTTTTAATGGGGGACAGGGGACGTGATTAATAAATTGCTTATGTCAGCATTTTTAAATAAAAAATTCTCTAAGAGAGAATGAAAATAAAGATGAAATGTTTACGTAAGCAATGAAGGGGTTGACGATTTGCTTATAATTGCTGACAAGGAAGAGGGAGAGCCTAAAACAGTAAAAAATTTAATTATTGAATACATAATACTTGAATGGCCTCTTCAATAATTATAATTAATTATTATTGTCACTGACTTAGGAGTGATGATAAGATTCTATTCTTACAATTCAGGTCACAAAAGTTTTTGATCTTTTTTAATTTATTTAAGGCCTTCAGCATCTGAGGCCATTTAGACCTCGACTCTATTTATTTCAAATTATTGGTAACCAATTCAATTGAAATAAATTTTTTGCCTGTGTCGGGATGCGAACCCATGACCTTTTAGTATCAGAAGCAGGTCAAGAGCGATCTTATAATTGAATGTTAATTAATTTGAATATTACGATTCTTATATTTTGAAAATCTCGAAGTTAATGAGTTTTTCAGAAAGTTAAAAATTTTAAAATTACCATATTTAAACCTTTTTTTAATTAATTAAAGACTCAGCTCTTTGCTATAACTTTAAAAATTTTTAAACCTTATTCTTCTTCCTGATAGCACATAAATTATTTTTATCCTTTTTAAAATTTTCACAATCACTGTTGTTAAAATTGCTTTGACAATATCTCTTTCTGATTTTACTTTTTTAAAATGAGGATATTTTATTATTTTTGTTATTAAATACATAAATCCAAAAACAGCACGCAAGTTAAAATGGTATATTTTCAGGATTCGCAGGAACTTTGCAGCCAGGAGACTAAATAAAAATTTTTTTATTTAATCTCCACGCTCCAAAGTTCCTGCGAATCCTGATTAAATATCCATAGCCATAAAACATTAAGTTCCTGGTATATAAATTTTATTAAATTATTTTCTTATCTCATAAATTTTTTTTGTTTTACCACCCCTCCGTTTTCAAAAGTCAGAAAAAAAATCCAAGTAGATAATCTCCGGAATTTTAAATACAAAAAGGTCATACCCAAAAAGAAAAAAAAAAATTAAATGTTACATTTTAAATGCTAAAAACCCATACATAAAAAAAAAACTTGAAATATATGCAAATGGTTTATATAGGTCTGACTGTGCAACAAAGAGCACCAGTAAGCCCTAAAAAAATGAAATAAAAAAATAATATTCGAAGGCATTAAGATTTTAAATTAAAATATTAATGAGATTATATTTATCAAATAATAACACCCTTGTCGGCTCCCTTTTTTCTAGGGAGTAGGGGAGGCCGGGAAAGGGAAGATTAAAGCAAGGCTTAGAATCAGAGAGGGAGAGAGACGTTCATTTAATATTTGTTTGAGAGAAGAAAAGGTACACGCTTAAATCCTTAAAGATGTTTTCTTTTATATAAATAAATTATACCAAATCAAAAATGCATTAGTTCGAGTTAATAGCATGATTAATCATTTAAAAGGTTTTAGTAAATTTACAAACAATCTCCAGTTGATACTTTATCGATTTGAAAATGGAGAAAGAATTTTTTTTTTATTTTAATCGGATGAAATAAATAATAAATAAATCATCGTTAAGGTGTGTGTGTGTGTGTGTGTATATAAATTTCCGGTGGTGTTAGCATTAAGCCACTAACCAGGAAATTTTTAATAAATTAATATTTCTTTCTTATTTAATTTTTCAATTACTTTATAATTTATTTACAGTTCAAAGTTCAATTAAAAGAGAAGTTAAAATGAAAAATAAGGAAATAATTAAATTACTAATCTGCAAGATGTTTTGATGCTCTAAAAATTGTATAATCCAAACATAAAAAATCCATGAAATTCCTTTTTTTCCCTCGACATTGGAGGCCATGAGGCGTTAATACCTATTTTTTTTTTTTTTTTTTTTTGAGCCTTAAATCAAATTTTCATAGATGACCCATTCATTTATTTTGGTTCGAAATTTATAGTATTTTAGGCTGAACGAACATCAATTGAGCAAAAACGCTCTTAGAAAAAACGTTTTTGACTAATCGTGCCTAAAACTGTTTTTTCAATGCCTCTCTCTGGGTCAACGCACACCGAGGAGGCAAAATACAATTGAGCATGATTCGACATCATTGAACAAAATGTTTTGTCATTGAGCGTTTTTGCTCATTGTCCGAACATTTTGTCTAATACTAACGCACACCAATGTTCGGACAATGAGCAAAAACGCTCAATGACAAAACATTTTGTCCAATGCCAACGCGCACCGATTGAGCAAAACGCTCAATGGCAAAATATTCTGCTGAATGGCAAAACATTTTGCCTAATCGGGGTGTGCAAAACGTTTTGCTTTTGGACAAAGCGTTTTGCTCAAATGGTCTGCGTTCAGCCTTACACTTTTAATTTTTATTCACAATTTTTCTTTTTTGTAATATTATTTTCTTAATTTTTTTTTTTTTTTACTTTACTAAAACCCTAAACTAACAATGATGCAAAAAATTGAAATTAATCTACTATAAAGCTAATAAAAAATAATTATTTTTTTTTAATTATTTTTTTCAAACCCAACTAGCTTTAAGAATAATAAATAGTATAAATATCTTTAAAGTTGATAATTGTGATTCTTTTCAATTTCAATTTCAATTTGCATGTTCTATTAAATTATTGTAATTCATTTTCATTTCTTTTAATATATATAACGACGAATTATAAAAAAATAATTGTGAGATTTAATATATAATTTAAATTGATAAAATATAATTTTTAAAATAATTTAAAATGATTCCGAGCCAGCCAGTTTCCCATAATTACGAAAAGGCGAGGGTCCGCCGAAGTTGGACCCGAGCCAGCAGGTGGGGGGTCCAGGGAGGCAAAGCCACCTGGCTAGACGCGCCGCCCGCCTTTGGCGGGCGGCGCGGCTAGTTACCAAATAAATATAGTTCACAGTTTTTAATATGCCTGTATTGATTTACCATTATCATTCATCATTTTCCAATTATTAAGTTAAGATTAAAAACGCGATTTTAATACCCTTAATTGAACAATTTTCTGAAAACTTTCAGTTAAACGCCTACGATCCGAAAAAAGTTTCACTTGCATCGTGGTTTCATAAAACCACACAATGATTTTTTTTTTTTTTTTACCTAACCACATTTGAAAACAATTTGAAATTCACCTAAACGACCATTCATCATAAATTATTTAATATCATATAATTAATATTTTGGAATAAATAATTTTGAATTAATTAAAAATGAATAAATAATACAGATAATTAATTATTTACAATTTCACTTGTTGGTTGAATACACCAAATTCGTTTTCAATCTCGTTTTCTAACCAATAGATTTAACTGAGCTTGTCGATATAAATTCACTAAAATTTCTTTATTTATTTATTTAAGAATGGAATAATTTTAATAGAATTAGAGATAAGCCAGCTCTGATTTTGTCATCCCTTTTCCTGGCGCCTTCACCCATCCCCATAATAAAGGACATCCCCTCTTCCGTCCTGTTCCCCAAAATGGGCAGGGATAGGAGGGAAGTGGGGGACAAACCGCAAAAGGGTGGTTTTCCCAAGAGAAGCAACTTACGTGAGAGGAATTGGATAAACGGAAAGACGGAGTGGTTGCCCCCTGAAAGCGAGCAATGAAAACCACGGCATGAGTCGCAAGCAAAAGGACTAAGAGAAAGGGACTGATGCCGCGAAATCCGGCCCGGATAATCGGGACACCCTGTCTTGACCATGGGATCATGGGAAATCGTCTTTACTAAGTTTCAATATCATTTGTATTAGAGCGTGATAAATAGAAATCTCAATAATCTTCCTTTTAGTATGCATACTCTCGCAATTGTTTTAAATTTCTCTCAAAATTATTGAAAATCATAAAACTTATCGATTTAGGAAAATAGAGTATATTATTTGACGCTGCTAAATGAAATTTGGATTATTTATTTTTGAAATAGATTTTCCGCTCAGGGGCCCACATCATGTGGGTACGTGGATGGCGACCACGAGCTGCCCTAGCTGGGACTGGCAGAACTTCTGTCCTTTTACATGTCAGTCTCTTCTCTTCTATCTTTTCAACAGTCGTCAGACCGTTCTTTTCCTTCCCGGTCGCAAAAACACATGAACCGCCGATCCCGCACCGCGGAATTTAAGGTGAAGAAAGAAGTTTTGAAAAACATTTTGTTTTCATAGTCTTTCTTGAAACACCATTATATATATATATATATATATATATATATATATTTTTTTTTTTTTCGCTTTTATTCTCAGATATTTCCAAAGATATTTTTGCATGCCATGGTAGTTTATTTTAAATTTTTTATTGATGCATATGCATGTATTTTTGTAAAGTGTATTTACTTTGTTTCGGAAAAGGTATGACCGAGATGTCAAACTAATAAAAAAATAAATAAATTTTCTTTGACCTTTAAAAATATTTTTTTTTTTAAGAATATATTATTCTCTCATCAATTTCGAAAATTTTTGAGGTACAATTTTTACTTTCTCTTACCTATGTATATATGTAATATATATATAGAGAGAAAGTATTGGTTTCATGTCAAAAATTCGATGTCGAGATTTTGATGGATCTTTACGTTTTGAGATCCCCTGAATCCAAAAAAGTGATTTTCGCGACATGGTCTGTCTGTCTGTCTGTGTGTCTGTGTGTCTGTGTGTCTGTGTGTGTGTGTTCAATTTTAAGCATGAAGGAATTGAGCTAGGAAGTTGAAATTTTATATTTAAGTTAGGCAGCCCCCGGGACCGGAAAAATAAGCTTTTAATCAAAATCGGCCAAAGGGTACTAGTACTTTACTGATGTACTTTTTCAGTTTTTTTCAATTTTCTCAAAATTCGCTCTAACGATTTTGATTAAAATTCAAAAATCAATTATTTTTTAGATGCTCTTTCAAATGTATATTCTCGTTTTGCCCTCAAAATTGTTTGAAGCACACTTTACTCTTGTGCTTCATAGAAAAGATAGGAGAAATGGTTGCCATGGTAACAAAATATAAATATTTTCCCATACTTATAAATTTTACATCTTGAATTTTAATATATCGGCGGAAACTAAATATATGTCGACACGAAAAATCTGGTGTGACAAGCACAGAACACAACTTTCGATTACCGAAGGTAAGAGAAAGTTGTGTGCTGTGCGACAGTCACACCAGATTTTTAAAAATAGAAAATATATTTATATAAACTAAAAAATTTTTAATTAACTAGGTAGAGCCTTGTTTGAAAAGGATGGAATTTTTAAAAACAATGCTCAAATAGACTGTTCATTAGCACAGCTATCGTAGCTACCATAGCTCATAGCACAGTGGTAGAGTATCTGCCTCTTGTGCGAGTGGTCTACATAATATTCTTAATATTCTGAGAGCTAATCAGGAAAGAATAAAAACATGCGCCTTGAATTCTTATTCTAAAGAGAGAGATTAAATTGTTTCATCTGTCAAAGTTCCTCAGCATAATTTCTTTTTCATTTCATAATTATTTGTCAATAATATTTTTCACTTCGATTATATAAAATTATATTTAACAAATTTGTGAGTATGATGTTTAGTCAAATCCAAATGAGGTATTCATTGAATCTTCTTGAAATCATATACAATGTATCTCTGTAGACTCTTTTCAACTTGCCTATGTAATCGTTTTTTTAAACTTTAAGTTTCACCAATTTTTTTCCCATTTTGCAGGAATTATATTTTTATATAAAGGAACAATTAGAGAGGTAACTGCATTCAAAAAATGCAACTTGAAAAATAAGGACCATCCTAATACAGAGAATATTAGATGGAATTAAAATAAGATTTCAATTCAATCAACACAACACAATCATCATGAGATGAGAATTAATTTCTTAAAAATTGGAATTTGAATTATAATTAGTTTGTAAATTATTTGCTGATTTACGAATACCAAAATACATTTTTTTTTCTTTCACCCAATTCTCAACGCCTTATCAGATTTGAAATTTTGAAGGAAATTTTATTTTAAATCTAAATATAAAATATATCATTTGAAAAAATCTTAAATCAAATATGATTTTTGCATCATTATCATTGTTTGTTTAAAATTTTTTTTATAAAAATAAGTTAATTTTCTAAATGGTTTCTCTTCATACATTAATCAAAAGCATTGAGTTAAAAAAAAAGCAAAGAAGGAAAAAAAAAACAGCAACTGGGTCTGTAGTAGTCCTTGGAAGAAATAGAACAAACTTGAGAAGATCTTAATTATGCCTTATTGTTTAAGAATGTTGTTTAAATAAAATATTTAAAATTAATCTCAAGAGAATTAAAAAAAAAAACTTGGCAATCTTAATTTAGTTCTTGAGTCATTAAAAATAAAATAATAGGATTTAAAAAGAATATTTAAAAAAAAAGTTTTATTAACTTGAAAACGAATGTATTGAATTCACAACTTTTTTTTTTTGTTTTTAAGAAGCATTTATAGAAAAAAAATAAAGTAAAAAGAGATGATTTAGTTACCAAGTTTATTACAGAGTAATTGTAAAGAAAATATTCAATTATGAGAGTTTTTAAAAAATGTTTTATAAGAAACAAAATGAGATAAAATCAAATCAATTTTTAAATGACAATGCTGTAGAATTTCAAGAAATTAAATTTTCGTGATTTTCTTTTTGACCATCATATCTATCGAATATGTAATGCACCGAAATGTCTCCGGGATATCTACAAACATTTTTTGCTTTCTCTGCCCTTACTTTCAACTAAAGTTTTTTTTTTTTTTTTTAATTATTTTTCAATCATTTTTACAATCCGATATAATTTTCTCATCTGCAATTTCTCAAGTGAATAAATGTCAGAAATTCATTGACAAGTCAATGAAATCATCAGAAAAAAAAAAAAAAAAAATTATAAATCACTCGAGAGGATTGTAGACTCTGGAGATTAGTGCCTGGCTTACAAATGGACTTGCCATTCCAAAGGAGTTGGGACATTGGGTCATGCAAATGCTCGGCTTGTCCTGAGGGAATACCCGAAAGTCCCTTCCTGGAGAGGAATAGGAAATATCCAGTTTGAATATATCCAATCAGTGTTGACGTGTTGATAATAGAACACTTGTTATAAACTACATAGAGAGTAAATCCATTAGACGTAGCAATTACTTTGCATAATTGAATTTTTTTACACTTTAATAAAATAAATTTAGTATTGAACCGAACAAAGATAAAGTCATGTTTTTTCCCAAACTTCTCATAGGAATTCTAATCATTTGACTTTGTTGAAATCCTTTTAAAAATTTTGTTAATATCAATATAAATGTTTTAATTTTACAATTATTATAAAGCAAATATTTTTTAACACCAAACTCTATTTATAAGCTGATTCAATTTTCAATACGACAGTCAATCACTTTTAATTTTATTACAAAAGCCATGAAAGCTAAACAGGGGCATCATTTATCAAAAAAAAAAAAAAAAAAAAAAAAAAATCTATTAAAATTAAATATACAAATTAAACACTTGGTTATTTGTTTCAAAGGTTTTTATTAATTGAAAAATTAACGCTTGATACGTATTTCGACAATTTCTTGTCATCATCAGAACTTCTGATTCAGAAGTGATTACATTCTAATACATGAAAGTAGATACCGCATATAATTTTATATATATACTAGAGGCAGTGGTACCAACTGCTGTATATTATATGCTGTGTCTACTTTCATGTATTAGAATGTAATCACTTCTGATGATGACAAGGAATTGTCGAAATACGTATCAAGTGTTAATTTTTTAATTAATAAAACCTTTGAAACAAATAACCTAGTGTTTAATTTGTATATTTAATTTTAATTTACAAAATGTTTCAACGGAACCAACGGTCGAAAGTTTAATTCTTATAAAAATATATTCGTTTTTAACTAATAGTACATGAATTACATATAGATCTTTATGCACATTTTTGTCAAATTTTATTAACCGAAATCGATAGAGTGCTGACTGGGTCTAACTCCCATTGAATATGTGATAAACTGATCAAGGTCAAACGCCCGTTGACAGGAGGCTGCAGATTGTCAAAGACACAATGGACTTCCGGTACCAACGTCAAATACGGCAACTTCATTGACGATCAATTTTCATTTATGGACTATTTGTACTCAACCAAATTGGGCCCTTTTGATAAAGAGAAAATTAAAAAAAAAAAAAAAATTAAGGAAAAACTTAAGGGCTAAATTATAATTCGGCTGGTGACTCAATGAAATTAAAAATATTTTTAATTTATCAGAAAAATTACTACCTCCTGCCAGGCCTACTCTTTAAGCTTACATATTTCTATTATTTTTTTAATTTTCAAATATAATATATGGATGAAAATCATATTTCGCTATTTTCTCTTTTAATATAATAATATAAATCAATATTTCGTTTATATTGTACTTAAATAGAGAATTTAAAGGGGATCGGTTGGTGAGGATTAATAAAAGAGCATTCATGCTGGAAAATTCTGATTTCTAATTGACTGAAACCTTTGACGAGTTAAATTTAAAAAATTCTCATAATGGGGGAAAAAAATCTGAGAATATAATTAATCATCCTTCGTTAAAGTGGTGATTAGAATATGATCTATATAATAATTTCTAAATAACTAACGGCTCATTTTCTTTTATTAAATCATCGATAAATTTAGCCGAAATCTAAATTTTTCTGGCCTTTTGCGTTTTGACATCTATTGAGATGTTAATTAATTTAAATTAACGTTTAATATTTTGTCATGGTATTGGCTAGGGCTGGACGGTAATGGATTTTCATTACCGACCTCGATAATGAAAAAAAACCGGTTTTTCTCGAAAGTCGGTAAAAATTTTTACCGCCCGCGGAACCAAAGTTTGCCGCCGCGGAACATTTTTTTTTTGCGGAACCAAAATTTTTCCCAGGCCGAAAAAATATTTTACCTTTTTTTAGAGAGCCAATTTTTTGCCGAAACATTTTTTTCCCCCGCGGAACCAAAATTTTTCCCCGCCCGGAAAAATATTTTACCTTTTTTTTAGAGAGCCAATTTTTGCCGAAACATTTTTTCCCCGCGGTATGCCAATTTTTTGCCGAAACATTTTTTCCCCTCGCGTAACCAAAATTTTTCCCGGCCGGAAAAATATTTTACCTTTTTTTTAGAGAGCCAATTTTTGCCGAAACATTTTTTCCCCCACGGTATGCCAATTTTTTGCCGAAACATTTTTTTTCTCGCGGAACCAAAAATTTTTACCACCCGAAAAAATAGGTTTTTACCGACTTTCGAAAGAAAACCGGTTTTTATCGAATTAGAGGTTCGTTACCGCGTTTTCGGTAAAAAATTTTACCGGTTTTTACCGGTAAACCGGTTTACGTCCAGCCCTAGTATTGGCAGCTCCGGCTTTTTCATTTTTTATTTATATTGAAATGGTATGCTATGTGTTATAAATTGAAATTTAGTTTAGTTTTATGGTTTAGGGATAGAAATTTTGTTAATTAAATTATATTAACTTTGGCTTTCCAAAACGTGAGATACAAACATACCAACTCAATATAAAAAAAAATTAAAAAAAAATGAAAAAGGCTGTATTGATAGAATATTAATGTTACTGATTTAATTTATTGAGAGGTCAAAGCCTTTAAGTCAAGAAAATAAGTAGATTTGGTCAAAAAGTGATATTAAATTTATTAAAAAAAAGCTAAAGAAAAATTAGGGATGGAAAAGTCGATTTTCGATTTTGAAATCGACTTGATCTTTTTCGATTCTCGGAATCGATTCATAATTTCTGAAAGTCGACTTTTTAAAAACTCTATAACTCGTGCTTAGGTGATACTCAGTAAATATTAACTATATTTATTTATTATAGGCCTATAAGACTCTTTAAACATTTTATTAAATACAACACACTCGAAGTCGTCCAGTGAGAATTGATTATAATCGACTTGAAAGAGTTTCAACTCGATTCTAAAAAGTCGATTATTTTCAGTAAAAGATCTGGTCAGAGTCGACTTTTCCATCCCTAAGAAAAATCAGTAACTGTCTTGTTCCTCTGAATCATCCATTCAGAAGTTCATCGCTGCTTGGCCTTGCTTGTTTATAGAGATCTTGCTGAAAATAATTGTTAAATATCTTTTATCTTTTCTTTTGATATTTATACGAGAAAATGCCTATTAAAATGCGAACAAATAATTATATGTCACCTAACTACAAGGGGTCTCAATTTACTACAGAGATTTTCTGTTCAAACAGCCAATAAGAAAAAGGGGGCGGGGCATTTGGATAAGAAAGATAGTGGGGATAGGGAAACGCCTTTGAACCAGCAGGTTATACGATTATATGTGTGTGTCTTATCAGAGCAATGTCGGACCGCCTTATTTTTTAATCAATATTATTTCATATACTCCTTTAGTGGTGTTGCTGAAGTTGGTATTTATGAAAGAAAAACGCTAAATTTTCAGCAAGTTTTTTTATTAGTTTTCAAGGTAATATTTCCAATAATATTTCCACTCCTTCTTCAGTGGATTTCACCTCCTTCACCACGTATGCATACGTTCCAAGCGTTTTAAATGTAAGGGGCATACGTTCCAACAGTTTTAAATGTAAGGGGCATACGTTCCAACAGTTTTAAATGTAAGGGGCATACGTTCCTACAGTTTTAAATGTAAGGGGCATACGTGGTGAAGGAGGTGAAATTCACTAAAGGAGTGCATATAGGTCTCCGAAATGTTTGGAAATATTACCTTGAAAACTAATAAAAAAATTTGCTGAAAATCTAGCGTTTTTCTTTCATAAATAATTATTAAAACATAATCATACAAAGTTAAATTTTAATTTAGAAGAAAGAGGGTTCGTTTTCTTGATCTTTTTATCCTTCTTCTTCTTTTTCACTCATCTTATCCTATCTTTGCTTTTCCAGCCAAATTCAATTAAGGTATAATATCACAGAGCAATTGTTAAACGATTTTAATTTTAATTATATATACATATACACACACTTTTACTTCTATAAACGTTTTATTCAATTTTACAGATTAATTTGAAGGAAAAAATGAATTTGCATTAGTTACTGACAATTTATAGATGACATTTTTTAAAGGAAAGAATTTATCAAACGACAAAAATAAGTCCGTAGCAATGGGTAGGCTATAGTTTAGGCCTATATTAAAATTTGATCAACCTTAAATTTAAATTTAAAATTTCATCGAATTTTTCTCTTACAGATAGCGAAAAAAAAGCATTTAAAAATTGATATCTACAAAAGACCATCGGTAAAAATAAAAACCTTCAAATGGATGATAGATAAATAAAATACGATAAAACTTATTGCTGTAATTAAATGAAATCATTGAAACGCAGCTAATTTAATGTAATCTCTCTATTAAAAATCTTTTTTAGATTAAGAGCATTTGTTAAATTAGATCAATCAATATCCCTTCGTTCAACTTAAAGTACCGTTTTTTTTTTTTTTGATATATCCTCTTATGGTTTACAATAGATTCTCAAAGGCATATTCATTCAACGAAAATCTCTTAAATAGGATTAAAGAGGTTTCCCTCCCTCTCATTCTTTTATAAAATCTTGTTGTTGTTGAAACTTTGATTGACTAAAAAAAAAAAAATAGCATTATCAAAAAGTTTTTAAAACCTATTTCCATTTTTTGAAAAGTTTTATGTAATAATAATATTCGTATATACATATATACGAATATGTAACTTTTAATAAAAAATGTCAAAATTAATTTTTTTTATATCAAAATAAATTAAGTTTTGAATTTTTCTATTTTATTTATTTTTTTCTTTTTTCTTTTTTGTCGTATATTAATTCTTAACGTTTCGCTATATCAAATTTTAAAAATAATTTTCATATGTTGTGTAATTATTGAAAATAAATTGCTCAGGTAACACGGTACATTCAATGAGATGAAATGTATGCTTACATGAAAATGTTTTTTTTTTTTTACCTAATCAAATTTTTTCTTTCTCTCAACGCTTTCACATATAACCGTGTTGAATCGTTTTTTTTGTTTTTTTTTGTTTAAGCTTGAAAAGGATATAGTCCCCCTTTGGAATCCTTTGTTTCCTTCAAAAATGGGTTGAGAAATTTGGCTTTAAAGAAGCATTATTATATTATTTTGATTCCGCAAAAAATTATAATTCCTATAATTATATAAAAAAGCAGCTGAACTTTTTTATTAATTATAATACAAGCCCTACCTGTATTAATTATTCGTCTTTTATTTAACTTTATATATAAAATCAAAAGGTCTAATATTCAAATGCAAATTCTAATTATCTTCCTCAATGATGAATCGCTTTCTGCCATTTAATATAGATGAGTATGTTCTAGTTGTGATTTGCAAATAGTTCAATAAATATATTCAACACGATTTATTTATACCTAGATTGCTCTCAAAGAGAAATAGATAGCGGCTCAAATGAGTCATTTCTTATTCTATTTGTATCTGTTTATTGCAAGGCCCTTTTAAATGGAAGGTTTATCAAAATGGCTAATTTAATGTTTGATGAACCTTTAAAAAAATAAAGTCCGTTTTGATGTTTTTTTAAATGTTTTAATAAAGAAAAAAAAAGTTTAATGTGGTTTAAATAATTTACAACATAAACATAATTTAATATTCTCTATTTACCTTTTGATATTTTGTAAACATCGCTAGAGGGGGAACTCAGAAATCATTAAAAAATTGATTAATCTATCAATTTTTGATGATATGAAGTGACGGAAGACTATAATTATAATTAGATCATTATTATTCAATTATTAAAAAAAAAAAAAAAAAATTGATATATTACTTCATTCGTAACGTGGTTCTAAATCGTTTTCTTAAGTCTAATATTGAAAAACATATGCCATAAAAATAATATACGTTCACATTATAAATACACTTACATATTGCTCCCTTTTTATCAAAAGGTCTGTTTGAAGAATTTGAAAAAGAACAATAATTAAATTATATACCTAGTTGAAACATTTTGTATATAGGAAAATTTAAAAACACTAGTAAAAGTGTAAAATGGCTGTTATATATAGAAGGAATGTAAATGCACAGCCAGGAGAATAAAAAATTTATTTTGTCGACCTTTCGGATGCCAATCGCGTCTTTTCTTCTTCTTTGTAACAATCTCTGGTCCCGAAGAAAGACGCGATTGGTGTCCAAAACGTCAGCCAAAAGAATTTAAATAAAATGTTTTATTCTTCTGGCTGCGCATTTCTTCGCTTCTGCGCATTTACCTTCCTTACGATACAAACACTAGGTCATAATTTTAAATAATTTTCATCTTTAGAAGAGACAAGAGTCTCGAAATACGAAAACTCTTAATCTTATTAAAGAATTAAAAATGTTAATTTTTTAATATATCATTTTACTTTAATAAATCATTTAATCTAGTATTTTTTATTTCTCTTGGAAATAACAACAATCTCGATATCTACTCGCCTACTTTTTTTTTTAATTTTTATATTTCTTGTGAGATGAGTTTACGTTTGATTGGGATTGAATGTCCTGGACTCGAACTAAGTCTTTCCACATTCCGTCCTAGATCACCGGTCCAACAAACACACCTCGCCTATTATAATAATGAAAATATAAAACGTAATGTGAAATTTCAGTTAACTAATTATGATAAACCAGGACGAGTTGATATTTTTATTGGAGTGGCGACCTAGGATAAGGGTAGTTCGTGCGTCTTCTTCGAAAATGGTCTTGTTTCGAGCCCAGGAAGAGCAATATGCCCAATCAAACTATTAATTAAGCTGGTTTATTTTGACTAGCTTAACAGTCTGTAGGGGTTGTTTGAAAACCATAAACTTATTTATTTGATAGAAAGCTCTATCTAGTCCAGTGGTTCCCAACCTTTTTTGATGTACGGCCCACTTTTTCCGTAAAAAAAAACTCTGAGGCCCAGTGTATATATATACATTTTATATAAATATATATAATTTTTATCTTTTCTTAGAAGTCCGCGGCCCAGTTCCAATCAGCTCGCGGCCCACAACTGGGCCGCGGCCCACGGGTTGGGAACCGCTGATCTAGTCTGTATTTTAAATATTCAACTTTTTTTGAGCGGCCAGTAGCCATTGCTCACATACAAATATAAACAACTTTAATACAAAAAATAACATTATTATTTTATAAGAATACATTCATTTAAACAATTCGTACTTTTTTTTGGCTTTTAGCATCTGTTATATAATTGTAACATGTTATAACATCTTTTGAAAATTTACAAAACAAACATAAATTTCATAATTAAGGGATGCTAAAAGTTGAAAAATTGAGAGGGTTTGTTTTAAATAAGCTTTTTCAAGTGATGAATAGAATAATTTAATACTTTGAATATTTTAATTTCAGTATATGAAACTTATTTACCAAATATTTTACTATAGAACTGTCTCTCTTCTATTTTTAAAACCTCAAGAGTCACTAATTTTAAAAAATCCTTTCCTCTATAAATGACCTCATTTTTCCTTCCTCGATTTATGAAATACTCAAGCCCATTCATTGAGTTTTCAATTAATCAATTCAAACACAGAAAATGTTTCCTTTTTCTCTAAAGATATATTTGTTTAATTGTTAACGCTGCTGATACCTGCCAATTACCTATTAAAAAATAACATACGCACATATTATCAATAATCTTCTTTCAATCTGCCCTTTTATTGAGCAAACTGTCTGATTGAAGAACGTAAAAAAAAGAATAAGAGATATACATCTCAATACCTAAAGAATTTATCTTTTTTTTTTTTTTTACATAGGGAAAATAGTGATTTATTTGATCGCTAAAAACGCCTCTAATGAAAAATTACCATCCCATCAAAGGGCTTTTGCTATTCCTTAGGATAACAAAAGAAAATACAATAACGATTTATTATTCCATAACAATTTTATTTGACAAATTGTATATCAAAATTTTAAAAATTAAAATCAAATAAGGGAAAATATTATTATTTGACATCTGGAGTCGAGTTTATAACACACACAGTAGAAACACAAGCACAAATAATAAAATCTGGTGGGACTGGCGCACAGCATACAACTTTCTCTTACCCTTCGGTAAGAGAAAGTTGTGCACCGTGCTGGACACACCAGATTTTTTGTGTCGAGATATATTTATTATAGTTGCTTTTAGCGCTTTAGTTCCAAACTTGACCACGCGATGATTCATAGATGGCGCTGAGCTACGAATGCTTCCACATCAGTAAAGTGTACTTCAGACGATTTACACGTAAAATTTCACCGATATACTTTTTAAAGAGCATCTAAAAAATAGTTCATTTATGAATTTAAAAAAAAATCCTTGGAGCGTATTTTGAGAAAATCGAAAAAAACTGAAAAAGTACATCAGTAAAGTACTAGTACTTTTTGGCCGATTTTGTTTAAAGGGGACCCACTTTTTGGACTCAGGGGACCTCAAAACATGTATATCCATCAAAATCTCGACATTGAATTTTTGACATGATCGCAATACTTTCTCTCTATATATATTTCATATAGACTATATCCATATATAGGGTAAGAGAAAGTAAAAATTAGCGAATCGCGATTCATAAAAGAACGAAACAAAAGTTATCGACAAATATTTTAGACTATAATTAACATAAGTTTAAATGGAGTAATTAAAAAAAAAAAAAGAACGCTTTATAACGATTCAAAATCGTCGTTTAGTTCTATGCATTTCATCAGCAAGTAATTTCAAATTTAATCTATATTAGATAGAAGAGAACGAAATTGAATTAGAAACTAGTAAACTAGCTCCTCTGGCTTGATGGCATAAACTGTATTTTGTGTGAGTGACAGATGCAGGAGATACGCACAAGTTAATACCTTCGTCGTCGTCATTCCGTTCAAATAGAGCAAGAGACTGTTTTGACGATGAACAACTTAAATGAGCCTAATGTTAAAGATATTCCGATTGATACTATTTATCCGCTGTTTCAACAGAAGGGAATAAAGATTTACTATAAACTGCTAATTCTAGTGTAAATAATTTAAAAAAAAATCTCCGTGTGACGGGCCGGCCTGTTTTATTCCTTTCCTGTCGCAAAAACTCATGACCACCGACTCCGCAACACAGGATTAGGGCGAAGAAAGAAGAAGAATACAATTTATATTCCAGCAGAAGACAATCGTTTCATTGTTTTTGAAATTTCAATTAAGAAAATTCTGCTAATCTCGCCCAAAAAATTATTTCAAATTTAAATAAATTCAATATAAAAAACATGGGAAAATCCTCATGCCTAAGTCTTATATAAAAAATAGTTTAGGCTAAGGGATTAAAACTTTATAGGATTAAATATTCTCAGTTCATTATTTATTTTAGATTGTACAGTCAATCCTAAAGTGCCTGATGTTCTCGAGAGAGGAGCCCTGAGCATAGGCAATCAAAATCCTCAACTGTCGGAAGTGTTGCCTTAAAAGTGGCTTTTCCCTTTCAGTTGCATTAAAAAAAGATTTATTTATTTATTTTACAATTATTGGTTTGGTCTAGACTTCACTCTTGAGCACATCAGGCACTTGTGGCATAGGACAATGTACCCTTCTTAGTGTACAAATTCAAAGTAAATACTGAGCCACACAGTAATAATAGTTTTCAAAAAAAGGACTTCAAAATAAAATACTATTTGTTAAAAAGACTTCAGTACTTTCCCTCGATAACACTCTAATAGAAACCTTCATATGTTTTGTGTTTAAGGACAGTTTTTGTAAGTTCTTTGAATTAGCCACTTTAGAAAGATATTACTTTAAGGTGCGCGTCTCGGGGTGCTAATTTTGGGAGTTTCCAACGGCCACAATTTTGAGGCTATCGACCTCAATTTTTTTTTTTAATTAAAGCTATTTAAAATATCTACAACTTATAGAAGCCCTTTTTTTGATTTTCAAAAAAAAAAAAATTTTTTTTAGATTAATCGCATTAAATAAAAGATATTTAAAAAAAAAGGAGTTCTATAAGTTGTAGATAATTAAGTTAGTAATCAATGTGTTAAAGAATAATTAATTTTTTGCCTTTAATTAATTAGCTGGAAGCTCTAGAATGAAATGGAAAAAATCCCTTATATTCCTATGGAGGAAACTAACGCCATCTCTTGCCGCCTCGAGTAACTCGGTAGTCTATAGTGTTCTAAACATTTTTCGAGACGCGCACCTTAAGAAATTTTAGATAATAAATCTTTAGTCGAGATTTCTCTTAGGATAGTGAATAAATGGCGATCTTGGTTTTCCTGTATAGTTGTTCTCTCTATTTGAAAAACTAACTCAATAGAACTAGTCTTTATTGGTTTATATATCTTTACTAAAGCTATTTATGTTGCGTTTATAAACTATGTAATTCTAGCTAAATGGTCATCTATTTTATAGAAGGATTTTTAAATATTTTTAATTATAAGGAGACGAATTAAATTTTTTTCGCTTCACTGGCCTCTTTACGAGTGAAAGAGAGTTAAATTTATCCAGAGTCTTAATGAATTTGTCTTTCATAATTGCTCAAACACTTGGTTCTCTACATAGACAGTGCAATTTTTTATTAATGCCCGATGGCCAAAGAATCCCTCTAGCTCTAAGATCTTATCACGTAATCAACTCAAGGGTAGAATCCATAGGGGAAAAGTTTTCGTCAAAGGTCGTAGCAGTTTCTTAAAAGAGCCAAATATAAACATCTTTAAAGAGGGAAAAATGAAGACTACTAGAACGTGACAATTGTATATAAAATGAAACTGCCTAAATTAAAACAGTCTAAACACGATACAATAGCCTTTACAACTTCAAATTAAGAGATCTAATCTCCCTTTCATTTTCCAAACGAAATGGTCTACGGGAAAAAAAATAACATTGATCACAAATCATGTTGATACAAAAAAGTAACACTTAATTATTCTACTATAGCTATAAGCTTAGATACTATGTAATTTAAAATGGAAATTTTTTGAAATTCAACTTCCAAAATAACATTGCAGTTCTTTGAATAGTTTATTAGTGTAGATAAAATTTTATATTAATTAATCGAGCTTATCTCTACAGAGAAGTTAATAGTCATATCGTCATAATGTCAGTTCAAAGATCATTTAATTTATCTTGAGGTTAAAATCTAGGTCAATTATAATTCTCATAAAATTAATTTTCTTCTCTTTTTGATGTATTTATGCTTATATTCACAAAAAGAATAGAGATTAAATTATTTCATCTGACTTTGAGGTTTCAATAATGCTTTTGATAGGATAGGATATCCACGATCATATCAAGCTTTATACAATATTAATATGAAACCAATTGAATAGCTCAAATTTTGATTTAGCTTCGTATCACATATTAAAACAAGTTTAATTTAAATATTAAAAAAACTAAAAAAAAAGGATATTCTTTTTATTTTTGATCAATTTTTCGAAATGAATGGTGTAAATAAAAAAAAGTTTTATACTAGTGAAAATTTTTGATAAAATCAATTTTAGTATCCTATATTGTGCTTGGTACCTCTATAACATTATATTTAAACTCTTCTTCGCGTTGTGAACCAATAAATTGGGTTCCCCATGGGGTCCCAAAAAGACAATTTTGAAAATCAATTTTTATATAACCTAGAAGAAGACACATATTTTTTAAGAATTGCAAACGCTTTGGATTTTGAAAATTCGAGGCAATTAATCGAAGATGAACATTGGGAACTAGAAGAAAATCCAGTAGCAGTGGAAGAGATGCAAGGCCTTCCTTCAATGAAAAGAAAAAATGAAGACAACGCAACTGCGAGTGAACTGAAAATTTTAAAAAATGATGGTCAGTCACATAATAATCATCATCATCATAACCATGTCACTTCCCAACCCTCTAATAATCTACCAAATGATTCACATTCTCCCACAAATTATTCTCAACAGGGTCATTTCTCACAAATAGAAAATAATATATCTTCTCAAAGTTCAAATAATAACCAGGTGGATATGTCGAATAGTTTTATTGAAAATAGTTATGCTAAATTATGTTCAGCAAATAGGTATAATGCAGAGGATATTGGTCCTTATTCTATTTTCGTCGAAAGTTTTAATAAAAAAATCAATGTTCATGCTATTTCAATAGGGAAATTAATTAGAGAAAATTTTTTCTCTCTCTATAAAACAATCTCGAATATTCACTCAATTGATAGAAAAAAGGTTAAGATCATTATAAACTCTATGCAGGAAGCTAATATGCTTATCGAGGCTGAATTCTGGTCAAAAAATAATCTTCACTGTTATATACCGAATTTTAAATTATACAAACAGGGGGTTATTCGAAATATTGAATATTCTGTGACTGAAGATGACATAATAAATTTTTCAACCTCCAGTCTTAAAGTGATAAAAGCAGTTCGAATTTTTAAAAAAGATGTAAAAAACCCTCAAAACCGCATTCCAACTCCCGTTATTATCCTAACCTTTCGGGGACAAACAATTCCGCAAGAAATAAAAATATTTAATGTTTGCTGTAAAATTGAGCCTTATATACAAAGAGTTGTACAATGTAAGAAATGTCTTCTTTTCGGCCATATTGCCGATCGTTGTAAAGGGAAAGAGCGGTGCCGTCGGTGCGGTAGCCCTCACTCATCGAATTCTTGTCAGGAAATTCTTAAATGTTTACATTGTAAGGGCAATCATAGTTCCAGTGATGAAAAATTATGTCCTGAATTCCAGGTACAAAAAATAATCAAAGCTAAAATGGCACAAGAGAATATGTCTTACACTGAAGCCAGAAATTCTCTAGCTAATTCATATGCCAGTAGAACAGCTCCTAATATCAATAGTCCTGAAAATTTCCCACCTCTCTCACCTCATAAAATATCTCCTCTGGGATCTCCGTCAAATAGCTTCAGCGCTACTTGTACGGAAAACCCGTCTATAATTCCAAAATCTCCTAGAGAAAAGAATGTTAGCACTAGGCCAAATAACCCAAACAATCCTCCTATCCATATCTCCAATTCCTTAAATATTCCCCAAGTCCCAGTTATTGAAAATCCTATATATCTTCAAAACCATAATATTTTAAAAGATATAATAATCAATATCTTAAATAAAATCTTTTCCATCAGTCTAGAGCTTTTGGCCAAAAAATAAATAAATAAAAAAAAAAAAAAAAAAGTTAATAGTCATATCGTCATAATGTCAGTTCAAAGATCATTTAATTTATCTTGAGGTTAAAATCTAGGTCAATTATAATTCTCATAAAATTAATTTTCTTCTCTTTTTGATGTATTTATGCTTATATTCACAAAAAGAATAGAGATTAAATTATTTCATCTGACTTTGAGGTTTCAATAATGCTTTTGATAGGATAGGATATCCACGATCATATCAAGCTTTATGCAATATTAATATGAAACCAATTGAATAGCTCAAATTTTGATTTAGCTTCGTATCACATATTAAAACAAGTTTAATTTAAATATTAAAAAAACTAAAAAAAAAAAGGATATTCTTTTTATTTTTGTTCAATTTTTCGAAAAATTATTGTAAATAGAAATTATTGAAATATATTGGTAGTTCTCTCTTTTTATAAAGATTTTATAATCGGATTGATCAAATACGGCAGTCATATATATTAAAGTCTAATGCTCAAAAAAAGCGTATTCAATTTAATTTAATTAAAAAATATTTTCAATTGATTAACTTTTTTTTTCTTTTATTGAATAAAAATTGCAAAAATCAATTTATATTTTGCTCGTAGAAACTCGCCTCGCTCGTAGGAGCAAAGAATCATAAACGTTATTAGTGAATTAGGAATTTGGGTTGTCTAACTTCCAATAAACAAACATATTTAACTAATTTTTCAAAGTCATGATAGTTCATTAAATTGTTAGCTTTCAATTGATGAATTATAAAAATATTCTACCGGTTTTGATTATAGTAGAACTAAATTTATTTGAAAAATAAATCTCCTTTTCTCTATTCAAATAACTTAGAGATGTTGTTACGTTTTATTTATTGGTTGTCTAAAAGAAATGCGTTATAATTGTAAATTCAAGATTATTTGTTAGCAAAAATTTTCAAATACTTTTCACTTTTCGGAATAAGTGAAATATACGTATTACTTTAATTGTATAAGCTTTCAAAAATTAATTAAAATCAGTTTATTAATATTTGTTTCAAACAAATTGATTAATTATATTATTATATTTCTTTTTTTTCTATTTACTAGTTAAAATAAAATATTTAATTTAGTAAAATAAATTTTGGGTTATAAAAAATATATGTAATTTCATTATTTATTCTTTTTATGCAAAAGAAAATAATTATTTCATATTTTATTAAGCATTGATTGTTTAGAAATATTTGAACCAATAAGATCACAGCTCGGAGTCACGTGATTCGATTGTTTAGAAGGCGGCGACCGTTTGCCTCTCCGCCTTCGTCTAGCAGGCTGGCTCAGCAGTGGCCTTGAAGCCTCCATCCTGTAATGAATCCACGCCTCTCGAGCCCTCTGGCAACAAAGAGTCGCAACCAAGACGGATCCACTCGACCATCCACCTAAGCCTTTTGTTCCTGAATTCCAACTTCACTTTACATGTCCAGGTATTTCCTTCAATCCCCCTTTTTACATATTTGTTATTTATTAATTATTAATTAATATCATTAATAGAATTCGCATTGTATCGAAGAAAATTCAATGCAGAAATTTATTTATTGGAATGTTATCTAATGACTTTCATTCTTTGTGTAAAATTTTTTTTATATTATAATTCTTTAGAAAAATTTCTGCACTGCCTTTTCTTCATTATATTATCTGCACATATCAATAATTCTAATCAAATAAAAATATGAACGCTTTGAAATAGTTGATGGAATATTAGAAATTATTTTTTTTCTTTAACGTTGTGATATTTTAGCTCTAAAGTTTTTTCTCACTGAATGTCACGTCACCCCGAGATTTTTGATAGCTACCACCACTAACAGAGCAACATCTTCGTTCCTCCTCCCTCCCAACTGGGTTTTAGTTTAGAAGCCGAGTGCATAAATTGTAGCCAAGTTATTCAGCAAGGGTTTCCTATTCCCGTTGAATGGACGCCTTAGCGTTTGCGTCCTCCTGTGGTCCTTTAAACCCTACACTAATCCTTAGCTTAATTCTTGTATGTTTTAGTGCGGGTCGATTTCTTGCCTAACTAAAAACATCACTGAACAATTCCTTAACCCTTTCTTCTTCTTCATTCCTTGCTATGGTTTAACGCGTTATTTTCCATTTACACCTTAAACGCCAAGGGCAAAACAAAACAAAAACACCTTCAGAACAACAACAAAAAGACTTGCAAAATATTTTAAATACACGCGTTTCATCTACCTAAAATAAATGCTTTTTGAGATATAAATGACTAGAACATAATTAAATTATATCTAAAGAGATAAATTTCGCAAGTAACAATAAATTTAAATTTAATAGTCAGTTTAAAATATGTCGTGGTATTCTAAATCTTGGTAAATATACTTATTTTATGATTATTAATACCAAAGTGATTGAAATAAGCTGTCTCAGCTCTTAGATCCAGCATGTTACACCATAATTCCAACTCGTAAATCTGTAAAGTACAGCCCGATTCAATCAGTTTAGGATTAATAATCATAATAATATGTGTATACATAAAGTAAATTAGTTTTATATAGGATTTAAAGTAAATGTCAATAATTATTTGAATTTTTATTTTGAATATTATCTTTTTTTTCTATCATAAAAAAAATATACTACTATCAATAAATAAAGAAAATACTTAAGCTTTTTAATTAAATTAAAAATTTGTTTTTTAAGATAAAAATATTTTGCTACATGAGTTGGTTTTTTGATTGGGTCGGTGTGAAATTTATTTTCTCATTTTGTGAACTAAATTTTTTTTTTATTTAAGGCCTTTTTCGGCATCTAAGGCCATTTAGACCTCATCCCTATTTCTTTCAAATGATTTGTAGTTATTTCAAATGAAATAAATTTTTCTCGCTTGGGACGAGAAGCGAACCCAGGACCTCGGCACGAGAATCTAGTGTCTTCTCTCTGAGCCACGGGTCACGGGTTTGTGAATTAATAATATTAATGTTTATTTTTCCATCGTTGAATAGTGATTTTAGTATTTTTATTTATTTTTGATGTCAGTAGTATAATCAAATAGAGGTCTTGCTTCACTTTTCAAAGGTCGTTTTTTTTCCTTCAATTAAATATAATTTTTCACCTTTCGATTTTTATTTCGCTTTTTTTTTAATTTCTTGTTTTATAAAGTAATAATATATCAAATATAAGAGGTTAAATTTTAACTATCAATGCAATTAATATGTTTTTATCCTTTGAGACTTCGTTATTTATTTTCCTTTTCATAAATTTTTTATTTGACATTTGGTTCCAATCAAACAGAGTTGAATAATAAAGCAAATAAAAAATTCTTTAATTGATCCAAATGTGATTACATTAACTCCAAATCTCCCCTTTCTAAATACGTCAGCCTCTTTTCAGGGGTGGGCACCCTGATGAAAAGCCATTATCCATAATTAAATAATGTTAATAAATATTTTTCTTGCCTGAACAAGGAAATTAAATCGAGAGTATAACATGTAGGTAAAAGCACGCGGACCAACCAATAGGACACGCAATTTCCCTTTTCCGTAACTCGACTAAATATATATCGCATGAATGTTTTTAAGGACAAACTGCATATGGGAATAGGGCACTTAGTCTAGTGGTAGATTCAAACTCATGTATCTCAAAATTAGTTATCAAGTTAAATTGGATCTTTCTATGATAATGCCAAAATTGACGTGAAACATGTGTTGGTGGAATGCTCTGGAATATAGGGCGTCTAGGAGCAGGTGCGGTTTGAGTGGTAAGACCCTTGGGGAGATACTTGGCAATTCTACTGAGTATACAAAGATCCTAAGTTTTCTGAGGGAAATTGAACTATATTACAGGACGTGAGACAGCGGGGCTTTTTTGCTGTGATAATGCCTGTGATATTGTAGTGAGTAGGTTGTGCAATTGGTATTGTCTTCCATCGTTTCTAGTCATTTATTTATTTATTTATTTTGCTTATTTATTTATTTATTTATTTTACTTGTTTATTTATTTATTTATTTTACTTATTTGTTTATTTTTTATTTATTTATTTTACTTATTTATTTATTTTTTATTTATTTATTTATTTATTTATGCATTTTTTTTTTTTTTTTCTTTTTTTTTTGTTGATTGGTTTGCTCAAGTTTTTTGAGTATGAGACTCTGAAGTTTGTGTCTAGTTTGTGTCTAGTTGTGGGACTTATTAGAGGTGGCGCAAATGGCCCTAGTAGCTGAGGCGCCCTATAATAACCAATGATAATAATAATAATAATAATAATATTTTTATCCTTTGAGACTTCGTTATTTATTTTCCTTTTCATAAATTTTTTATTTGACATTTGGTTCCAATCAAACAGAGTTGAATAATAAAGCAAATAAAAAATTCTTTAATTGATCCAAATGTGATTACATTAACTCCAAATCTCCCCTTTCTAAATACGTCACTCTTTTCAGGGTGGCACCCTGATGAAAAGCCATTATCCATAATTAAATAATGTTAATAAATATTTTTCTTGCCTGAACAAGGAAATTAAATCGAGAGTATAACATGTAGGTAAAAGCACGCGGACCAACCAATAGGACACGCAATTTCCCTTTTCCGTAACTCGACTAAATATATATCGCATGAATGTTTTTAAGGACAAACTGCATATGGGAATAGGGCACTTAGTCTAGTGGTAGATTCAAACTCATGTATCTCAAAATTAGTTATCAAGTTAAATTGGATCTTTCTATGATAATGAATTAATTTTCAAACTATAATTTTGAAACGGGCAACGATTCTCATTTATGAAGGGCTTCCTAACTTTAATCTATTGGTTTACTTAATCGATTATATTTTATCATCAGGTAATGGAAACTAATTTAACATTAGACATTAAATCCATGAAAAAGTTCACTTGAATATTATTGATTATATATAAATAAACTACGAGAATTTAATTTCGTTTATTCGATTTCATTAATTCATATGTTTGAAGAAGGTGTAGGCCTCTAGTTTATTCGTATAATAATTATTTATTAAATTGAAGTTTCTATCACCATCTTCAGAGTCAAGTTGGTGCCAACATTTAAATCCTCTTTATCTATTTTTGAACATACAATACTTGGATAGAATGGTACAGCAAATAAAATTGAGTTAACACTCAATGTACAGTGAGGGTCAATATTAAGTCCCACCCATGCGTTTTCTACTTGTGATTATTTCATTGTTTTTATAAAAGAAAATGAAAATCTTCATTTGAAATTTTCTAGGTTTGAACCATGAAAGTTCCCATTAAAAAATATTTAATATTTTTTTAAAAACTATGAAATAATCACAAGTAGAAAACACATGGATGGGACTTAATATTTTCCTTCACTTAAACTTTACCCAAGTATAAAATGCACAAAAAAAAAAAAAAAACCAATATATATTGACACTATCTTGACTCGGATGATGGTTCCAAATATGATCGAAATGTCAGCTCTGCCTTGAATTTTTATCTAAAACGAAATAACCATAACTGCTTAATTCTTTTTTAATATCTTAATACTAATAAATAGATTAGATATTTCCATTCAATTAATTATTGATTATCATGAATTTTTTTTTTTTAAATAAGTCTAAAAAAATTATTATTTTTTACTTATAGCAAGAAGTAATATTTTTTCCAAGACGTTGTATATGAATATAATAGAGTATTTGTAGGTAACTGCCACAAAGGCAGCCTAAAGGGAGATATATTTGTTTACTTTTGCCTACAAGGGAAGGGTTTTTTAACACTCACACTTTTTTCTTATTCACACTCTCACACACACATTCACACAGTCTTTTCGGTAACTCAGGCCATATAAATCTTTTGACGATAACCGTTATTTGAATATATATGTATTTGAGGTCCAGGCATTCTTATTTGAGCCATTTGGTATCCAAATACAAGGCAAGCGCGATATCAACTACACCAAGTCCGAGGGCAGGGAAGTTGTTTACATCTTTAAAAGCTAAGGGCCATTTTTTGCTAAAAACAAGGTCGAACGAAAAAATGAAAAGTTTGAGGAGTTTAAAAAAAGGCAAAGATTTGCTTACGTAATATTTAAATGGCACCTAGTAGAGATAATATAGATAATAAATATAAATAAATCTCATTACATTCTATAACAGTAGGAGGAAGAAGAGGGAATCGGGGAGTATTATATCCACAACTTTATGTGTTTGGATATATAAAAAAGTCATTTTAGTGATGTGGTCCCCTGGATGCCCTCCCCATGAATCCGCCCTTTCCTAATTAGATAACCAAAAAATAGTTTAATTTAAAAAATCATTTAATTATATTAGGTTTTTATTATTTTTTATTTCGGTTAATATTATTAAGACTAATAAAAAGAAAACTCAGTCACCATGTTTGAAAATTTCAAAAAAAAAAAAGAACAATTGTTAGTAGTTATTAAATGACTTCCTCGTGATATCATAGAGCCAACGAACTCATTTATCTAATCTATTTAATAATCTTACTAATAGTTTTTCCTCTAGATTAACTCTTTTGGATTCTCTATTTTGCACCTTATTTTTTCATCTCCTTTAAGATAACATAAATGTAGTCGTATAATTTGAGAGTAGAGGAGAAAAACTTAATTAGACATTATCATTATTTTATACAAGAGAATGTTTAAGAGAGATGAAAACAAAAGGGCATTGCAAGCATTCATTAAATAAAATATTTGCAAAATGATTATGATGCTCATATAATAAATGAACGCCATTTTTTATTTAATAATATTGATTATAGATAAAGAAATTAATTTATATATATATACCAGCATATAATTGCTATTTCCATATATTTAAGGATTACAAAGCAAATTTTAATAGCTCTCATAAATTGTTTAACAAAAGGCATTTATCAATAACATTCATATTGAATGTTAGTAGTTTTAGCAAATTAACGACTATGAGAGCAGGAAATGAATCCTATAGAGAGCTGCTCTCGCTCTCTCACTCTCCTCTCGCGATCTAATCAAGTCTCGCTTGTGGATTAAATATATAGGATAGCAATCGAGCATCCCTCAAGTGAAGCAAAACTTTGCCTGTCTCTCGGTATGTGTGTGTGTATGTGTTGGTGTGTGTGTGTGTGTTAAATCGAAAACTATGCTCCCTTTTGAAACTCATTAAAACAAACTGCAATCAACGTCAAATATGAATATTTTAAAGTTTATATATGTACTTATAGAGGACGATCATTTTCTCTTATACCTTTCTCCTACTCTTAGCCTTTCTCTGAAACTATTAGTAGTCTACTATACCATTAGACTTTAAACATATTAATACAATTAAATGTTCCATACACATTTATTTACACCAAACGGTATTCATTTGATTTTTTTTTTTAGTCTTTTCGGCACCTGAGGCCAAATAGAATTTAAACGATACTTATATAGGCATCATTTGGTATCCAAATGATTTAAATAAATTTTTATGGCGTAGGATTATGAAACCACCCCTTGGCTTTTAAGGTTATCGATATTGAAATTGTCATTTTGCTCAGGGGCCCACATCTTGTGGGTACGTGGATAGCGACCAGGAGCTACCCGAGCTGGGACAGGCAGTCCTTCAGTTCTTTGTATGTCTGTCTCTTCCTTCCTCTTTTCAACAGGCGTCAGACCGTACGACGGGCCGGCCTGTCCTATTTCTTCCGGTCGCAAAAACGCATGATAGGGTTGGAGGGAAATAGTGAGGTCCGCCGACCCCGCATCGCGGGAAAAAGGCGAGGGCAGAGAATTATTTTTAGCGATCACAGGAGTTATGATTTTCACCTGTTTGTCAACAAAGGACATTTTATTTTATATTATTTCTACGATTCCCCTTCTTAGCAACAAATTTAAAAATATATTTAATAAAAAATAATGTATTGATTTTACTTTCTCTTATCCTATATATGAAATATATAGAGAAAGTATTGCGATTATGTTTAATATATGTGGAGAATCCAATTTCTTAACAATTTTTTATAATTAAAATGAATTCAAAGAGGTTGGGGCCAGTAGCGTAACTAGGTGGGGCGAAGAGGGGCGCTCGCCCCCTCCGCCCAGGCGCATCAAGTCTTTGGCCCCCCTCGATACCGACATAGGCGCCCTAGGGCACCTAAGGTATAGCCCAGGGACGGTGAATTTATGATATTCTTTTCATAGATTGTCCAAAAAAATTGATAGTTTTCTTTAAAATTATATTATAACTTAAAAAACGGCGCCCCTAGTTGAGCTTCGCTCCCTCCGCCATTAAAGGCTAGTTACGCCGCTGGTTGGGACTCGAGACATATAATCTTTGCAATTTTCAAAAAGTTCAGAAATTAGTTTTAACAAAAAACTATTTTTCATTACATACCATTATTATATTAAGTACAATTATCATAAAATCATCTTAATCTCCTAGAGAACGTCTGAATGGTATTTTTAGTATTCTTAACGTTCTTGTTTTCCCCATATAGTAAATAACATTCAGTGTAATTTTATTTTCAGACATGTTATATTTATAATTATATGCTCTAAAGACGAGTGGATAAATTAAACCTCGGCACGTTAATGCAAGTGTTACTATTTGTTTTAATTATCTCAGACTGGCATTTTGTAACGAATACCCAGAGCCATTTTCTTATTATTCATCTAGGAAATTAGCATAGTATTTGTACTGAATAGCCAATGACTATATTTAAACTATTAGAGAGAGAGAGAGAGAGAGAGAGATTTTATTTATGTATGTTAAATTTAGTAAATTGACACAAATGTTAATGTTTGTGTTATAAAAGCATTCAAATGCATTTCCGTAAAGAAGCATATTATCGAAAGTGACTCTAGAAAGGATAATTTAGATAATAGAATTGATCCATGACAATAGAACTACCTCATCCAAAAGCCTATTAAAGCTATTCATTAGGGAATGGCTATAAATCGAACTTGGCAAAACAAAACCAACAATCCAATTCGATTAATTAATATCATTGCCATAGTTGCTGTTTGGTAACAAAGGCAATAAATAATTTAAAATTTGTCTGTGGTTTGAACCATACAATAATTTCATATTTGTTTAAAATATACGCATTCTGTAAATGTCTCGTCGTTTGTTGATTAAAGAGAAAAACCTTTAAAAAAAAAAACAACAAGAGGAAGAGATAGAGAGAAAAAGGTAAATGGAAGAAACCCACGCAAGCACGTGGTTTTGGGACAAATCAAATCGTCAATTAGATGACTCTTGACGAAACAGTCAAGTTTGGAAGAAGGGCTTCCTCATCCTTTCCCATTAAAGAAAGGCTAAATGAACTCAACCAGGAAGTCGACCTACTCGGGGGACTGAAGAGGTGAAAGTCGCTCTGAAAGGGGAGTTTCTAACAAGCAAACAGAATGCTTGACAGTTGCAGTTGAGTCAATTAGCGAAGGCGCTTGGGCGGGCCCTCCGTCTCACCCTGTAGCAATACGAGCTGTAGGGCTAATTGAGGGATGACCAACCACCCTTGACCAGAAGCTTTCGCAGCTGCTACTTCCCATCCAAGTCAATCCCTCAATTATATGCCCGGACTAATTACATGTCTATTCAATTCTCATTTATTATCAAATTAAGAGAATTTTTTGAAAAAGGACAAATCGATATTTTATAGACTGATAAAAATTACAAATATTGCCCAATTTATGTATTTATCTACATTTCACGGTAACCTTGAAATACAAAAAAATCTATTCCGTTATATTTTAAGTTAAATGCAAAAACATTTATCCAAAGAAATAGTTATCTTTAGGTGGTAGGTTTCGCTGAACATACATATATGAAAGGCAAACAAACAAAAGTTGTCAATCGTATAATTTTACCAAGTCTCATTTTTGATAAAGTTGTTTCTTTGGCTTTTCGTTTGAACTTTTTTTTGTTACATCAATTTTAAAATATATGTAAATAACTTTTTATTCAACTTCTGCGTTGTTTTGTTTTCTTTTCTGTATAACTTGATATCCAAATTAGAGCAATAAAGAGAGATAAAAAGAAAAAAAAAACTCTAAATAGATCAATGACTTATTCAAGAGGTTAGGTCGAAAAAAAAGGGTGGGTGGAATTTTCAACTCTAAATCTTTAAGCCGAGGCCAAGGTGAGTTAAAGCCAAAGCAAATCGCCGGGGGTTCGAGACTCGGAGGGTAGGCGTTAAGCCAAGATTTTGCAAGGGACTGTAGCCAGACACCGTGCCATGAATGACAAATATGCTACTGCTGTTAGGTTATATCCGAAGAACAGTTGCAAGCAGAGAAAAGGGGAATGGGAGCGGGTAATTGATATATCGCACCTCCGGGAGGAAGGAGATGCTTTCTGTGTGCTTTGTGATGACTCACAACCCTAAAACCTCTCTTTCCTTCCAACTACCATACCTTTTGGAGTTACAATTAACCTTGCAAGATAAGAAAATTCCCTCGAATATTTTATAAAGAACAATACGAATAGAAATAATGGAAGAGGAATTGTGTTTGCAGCATATTGTTCCTTTTGCACTCTGCTTTTTATAAGAGCTCAACTTAGGGAGTTGAAAAAAATTCATAGTGATACTTCTTAACATCCTTTATAGAATGGATATGGTTTAATTTCTATATCTGGCCTAACAAAGATAATAAAAAATCATGAAAGTTATATTTAACATTTTTTTAAAGAAAATCATTAAATAATCCGCCATTATAAGAGTCAAGTCCCCTAATTAGAAACTTCTTAACATCCTTTATCGAATGGCTAGGGTATGTTAAGAAGTAACAACATGAATTTTTTCAAATTTCTGATTAAGGGTCTTGATCCTTATTTTCTTAAAAAAAAAAAATGTTAAATATAACTTTCATGATTTTTTTATTACCTTTGCTAGGTCAGACCTAGAAACCCTATCCATTTGATAAAAGATGTTAAGAAGTAGAGAGATTTTTTTCAAATTTTTATTCAAGGAACTCGATCTTGCTCAGGGGTCCACAACTTGTGGGTACGTGGATGGCGACCACGAGCTGCCCTAGCTGGGACTGACAGTACTTCTGTTCTTTCCATGTCAGTCTCTTTCCTTCTATATTTTCAAAAGGCGTCAGGCCGTGTGACGGGCCGGTCTGTTCTTTTCCTTCCCGGTCGCAAAAACCCTTTAACCGCCGACCCCGCACCGCGGGATTTAAGGCAAAGAAAGAAGAAGATTCAAGGAACTCGATCCTCGTAATGACGGATTACTTAATGTTTTTTAATAACATTTTTAAATTTTTAATACATTTTTCAGATTTATTTATTTGATTTAATAAAAAAAAAACTTGCAATTTAGTTAAAATCAAAAGTACCACCGTAATAAATTTTTATTCAATACTTTTTGTTTTGCCCCTTGCCCCTTCCCCCTCCCTCTGAAAAACTGAAACAAGGTCTCTAGGTGAATTATTTGACTTAAACTGGCATTTTAAAATATGAATACTAAAATAAAATTCTTTGCCTCAATTATTGATTAGTGAATATTTATTTATTCGCTATATTATTTTAATTGATCATAAATAGACTTTTCTCTAAATTTATGTTTCAACAAGAGTACTATTATTATTTTATTGAAAATATTTATTTCACTGTAAAAAGCATTAGATAATTATTTTTACTTTCTCTTACCTCTATATTTGTTAATATATAGAGAGAAAAAGTATTAGATTCATGTCAAACTTCCGTCAACTTTCATATTGCCGAAGATAAGGGAAAGTTGTGTGCTGTGTGAACCAGTCACACCAGATTTTTATATTTTAAATTGGTTGGAATTTATAGGTAATAAATAAAAGGCATAAATATCAAAATGGTTAATAATGAATTGCAATTAAAAATAAAATAATTTCAATACATTTTTCTCTCTTTTCAATTCAAATCTCTGTTTCCATTGAGTGTTAGCTTATTTTTTTTTAATAGGCATATTTCCTTAAAGCTGACGACATTTATATTTTAAAACTAGCGTTTAACACGCGAAACGATTTAAAATCTAAACTTGTTTGCATAATTATTATTATTATTATTTTTTTTTTTTTCAATCATTAAAACATTTTTTTTTTATTTGGCAGGAAAATAAATAAAGTTTATGATTAATTATATGGGTTGTGTTTTTTGTTTCTGAAAAGTAAAGAGAGACAGAGAGATAAATTCGGGTAAAGTGAAAAATTTTGACAAATTTTCGGACCAAGACCTGGGCTCATTTTGTCAGCGGCAAAGTCATTGAGAAAACAGACCGACCGACTCATGAAATAAGTTTGTGTACGTACTATACAGCTATATATATATATATATATATGTTACAGGACGAAAAATGGGGTCAGCTTGTTGGAAGGTTATTAGCTCTATCTTTCTTATGAGCTTTTCGGGGTAGATGGAAGAGAATGCCATGAAGTTTTTTTTTTTTTTGTGTGTTTGTGTGTGGAGGCAAAACTCGGTCGCTTGAACTGGAAATTCAGTTCCATAAATGTTTGACAAGCTTATTTCTAGATTAAAAAAATGTCTCGTCTTTATATGTATTCTAAACAAAACCTTACCAGAATGATATTTAAATAATTTTTTTTTTTCTTCTTCCTGGTAACATTATATTTTCATGGTTTACCTTCTTCTCTCGCTTTATTGTTTCCACTCTTCCCCATTTTCTATATTGTTTGACTTGTTACCGCCCTGTATATTTATCATCAACCCACCAATTACCTGTTAGCCCAAGTTGAAATTATATATCAAAAATGGATATAGTTCACAGGAAGATCGTCTATTTTAATGGGGATATTAAATTTCCAATCTTTTTTTTTTATAATTTGTTAAAAAAATGAGTTTTCGAATTAGGTTTTATTAATTTCAGCTTTTTTTTTATGTATAGTTGTCGGATTAGTGTTGAAGTTAAAAAAAAAACAAAAAAAGCTGAGTAACTAACATAAGACTTCAGATTAATGAATGCTCTTCTATTTTCTTTTCGACATGGTTTCCTGCAGCCATTTCGTTTACTCTATTTTCTTATATCCGTTCCAAAAAAACAACAATTATAAAATGAGGAATTGTAACCGTGAAACTTGATGGTTATTAATAATTTCAACACCTTTAACCTCTTAGCTGAGACAGACAGCTATTAAATGTTGATTATTTTAAATTTTTTTTTTTTTTAAAGTAAAAAAACATTCACACTTTTTCTCATTCACACTCACATTCACACACCCATTCACACAGTCTTTTCGGCAACTTAGGCCATTTAAGACTTTGACGATAACCGTTATATTAATAATATATATATTTGGGGTCCAGGCATTTTTATTTAAATCATTTGGTATCCAAATGCCTTAAATAAAATTATCGGACTGCCTGGGGTCCGAACCCGCGACGTTCGGTATAGAAGGTAGGCACGCTACCAACTACTCCAAGCCCCGTGGGCTATTTTAAAATTAAACACGCTAATTATGGAAACGAGGAATCAGCCAAAGAATTCTAATAAATAAGTTTTTTATTTATTTGATTCCTCAAAATCTACAGTCTGCAGACAGAGGCGTCATTTGGGAGGGGAGCATTTGCCCCCCAAGGGCTTTGATTCTTTTTTTTTATTTTATATTATTCTAAATAAAATATTTCAAAATATATCTACGAGTATATAAACTGTACAAAATTAAACAATTAAATTAAATATCGCCCTCTGGCTTGGTGTGTCTTCTATACCGAGGGTCGCGGGTTCGGACCCCAGGCAGTCCGATGATTTTATTTAAGTCATTTAGATACCAAATGTGTGTGTGAATGTGAGTGTGAGTGAGAAAAAAGTGTGAATATAAAAAAAAATATCTTTTGGCCAAATTTGAGTACTTTTTGTAAGTAAATTTTAAGAAAAAAAAAAGTTTGCCTCTCCTGACGCCACTGTCTGCAGAAGCTTGTTGAAATTTACTATCTTATAAGTCATTTATTTACTATATCTAATACTCTTATGTAAAATTTCATATTAATACACGTATATAATAGTTCGCCCGTGTTTCGAGTACTATAGTGGTGAAATAGAAATGATGCGTAAGCGTGGGTTTCCTCCTCTCTTATAGATAAAGAAATGAACTTTGTGGTAGGTTTGAAGTAACATGGTCATCTTCCCAATTTTTTTATTAGGACTTCTGAATTCTGAAAATGGTCAGACTATAAATATCGATATATATCCTGATCGCATAAGATTTTTCAAATATATTTTTTTATTTCTAAACCTTGTTTCTATCAATCAACTTAAATAAAAATGTTTTATTTATTGACTGGTCTAAAATCTGATCAAGTGGAGGGTTGATTCAAAAAATAACTGAGAAAATCTATTTCGACAGTTGATATTTATAGGTATATTTTTTCAAAGAAAACATTCTAATTTATTTCTTCTAAAATATTTATTAAATTGATTTCTTACGATCTGATCGGTTGAGGAAAGAAAGAATGTTGTTTTAAACGGTGGATTTTTTTTTCCTTTTTTTATTCGTCCCTAACTATAAGAATGGGTCATTTCTGTAAAGGTCCGCGCTGTTTAACCTTTTCGTGTTCGGCTCTACGACATTTTCATATATAATTATAGGTTAATGTAACCCAGAGAGCTAACCCTTTTAGGTTTAGGTTTTAGGCAGGCGCCAAGCAAAATAACAAAACTCGGTTTATAAAACAAAAATGACTTCAGATAAATCAAAGAGTCAGAAAGGCAAAGGAAAAAAAAAGAAGAAAAAAGCGAGCTTCTTTTCTTCTTTCTTCTTTTTCCTTCCTCTTGCTTTGCTCTGAATTATAGATTTGACAAAAAGAAATTCGATTATGGAGAAAAAGAATGGAACATGAAGCATAACCAATAGAAAATTGATTTGAACCTTCCTATTATTTCTTCATTCGTAAGATTTACATTTAGAAAATTCCTTTAATAAAGCCATTTTATATTCGCTTATTTATTGTATTACATATAGAGTCTCTTACATTGTTAGACTCAAATTGTAGTGTTCTATTAAATACTACATTGGTCTAATATCATAGTTCTTTATTCTTATACATTTTTGGATAGTTTTAAAAAGGTCAATAAAAAAAGCGTTTATCAAATTTAATCTAATTACTTGCACTCCCTCCTAATAAATATTCCTAGGGGAGATTTTACACCCCGCCTGGAATACATAATTCAATATTTTATTTAAATCAAAAGAATATTAAAGTATAACATGAGTGTAATTATAGGATAGGTTGAAATTAAAATGGTGATTTATTAATTAGGTCAAAGAGTAAGGGCGAGAGAGAGAAATGGAAACTATAAAAAAGGTCCACCATTAAAATTCAAATCTAGTAATTATTTAATTCGAATAATTGTTGCATGAATAACTAGTATCGGAAAATAATGAGACCTTTTTATAGAAAAGTAAATAAATAGTCATGTTGAAATTTAATCAAATAAAAATAAAATTGAATATTTTTAAATATATCAAGATTATTATTTTTTCTAGTTGTTGTGTTGTTATTTAAGGACAAAGAAAAAAAATGGCATTTTAACAATTTTTTTTTATAATAATAATGCAAATGACTATTGTTTTATATTATGAATGAAAAGAGTTGCTACAAAAATTTTGCTTACTTTCCGGCCGTCAACAGACAGACGTTCGTGAGGTTTTTAAAGTTGTATATATAGCCTACAGTATGTATGCATTATTTCCTGTTGAATATTTAAGATTTTTTTATAATATGAATGTTTATTAAACATTTAAAAAATTCAAAGCTCAATCATAACGCGGCTGGTATACAGTATAGAAAATACATATATAATAGCAAGTGTCCGTCTGTCCGTTTGTCATGCTCTTTTTGACCAACTTCCAGTTGAAATTTTGAAATGGAATTTTTCAGTCTTATAGAGGATGATATGGAGAGTTCAGAAAAAATACTCTGGTCTCCAAATTCTCAATTGGAATGCTCAAAAAATTCCAGAAAATGAATTTGCCCATTGGAAAGCATTGTGTTTTGTCTTTCATAATGAAAAATTAAAGTCATTTAATTTAAAAAAAAATGCAAAATATTAAAAATTGTTTTATAAATTAAATTTTAATTTTTTTTTCTTAAAGAGTTCGGGGATGGATTCGGATTGGCTAAAGACAGACAGACGGACACTCCGCCATTATATATAAGATGGTGGTATTTTTTAATAAGCCAGATATGCATTTTTATTATTAATTGCCTGAACGAGTTGACTTATTTGATTAGAAAAGGCGAGGAGGTCCAGGGGGGGGGGGGTAAAGTCCGCCGACGGAGGGTGACGCGACTAGCAACTAACTAATAATTTAACTTATATAATTTGATTTATATTTAAAAATTTCATTTTATTACACAAAAGATTTTCAAAAGATTTTTTTGAAAAATTTTAATAAATGCATTTGTAAAAATAAATAAAGCTATACAAATGATAAAGAACAGACTATTATATCTGGATAATAATTTGACTTAACGATATACTGTATATGCTGATTTTATATAAATTTATATACGTATTTAGCAAATTAAATATAATAATAGATTAAATTGAGTCAATAATACTTGCATATATCCCTAAATGTTATGAAAATGAGTAAAAAAAAAAAAAAAGGAAATCATAGAGAAAGGATATTATAAAGAATATAATAAAAACATTTTTAATATCATCAAAATTTTTTTCTCTTATTTTCTAAGGCAGCGACGCCATCCCCTTTTTCGTCATAAAGAGCGCATGCTTATAATAAAATCTTCGTTGATGTATACACAATAGGGCCCGGGGGCAAGTTTTCATTAAGGCAAAACCAGGAGTCTCCCATCCTCCTTTATAGTAGCCTTTATGATCAGGAAGTTGATAGGGTTAACGGTTGGGGGAGTTTTTTGGATGGGGGTCTGAGGGACCGGGGTTGGTAGGGGGACGGTAGGTCACCTTTGTGTAACGCGATTCGTATCTGCGTGGGTGGGAACGAGAGCCGCCGCGGGTATCGATCCGAGACCTTAAAATACCGCCCCCGGGAGCAAAAATTCACCACTCGCAAATATGCTTAATAAGATTAAGTGGTATTAATTTAATTTTATGGTTATTCTCTGCTACGTAATTGTCTGAGCTTATGTTATTTTCTATTTCATTTATATTATATATGAATATATACGTGTATATATATATATATATATATATATGTAATTGAAGAGATTTACTTAGGAAATATATATGGATACTATATTATATTAGAATTGGCTATTTGTGTCAGATTAAATAAATATGTTGTTCATATTTCTTCCGAAATTTTTACTTTTAAATTCTATATTTATTGACATAAAAAGATAAATTCAACAGCTAGGGGATGAGATATATTTATTTTAGAATGTTAATTAAAATACTTTCATACTATATATTTATTTATTTAGATTGATTGGTAGCCAAAAAATTACTTTTCTAAATGGTAGACAAAATTGATTACAAATCTTTTTTATAAATAAAATATATTTTTAATAAGAATCAAATAAATATTTTTTAGTTACCTATTTAAAATATGGGTGAATATAATATAATATTTTTAAAAGATTAAATAAAAAAAATGACTCTGCGTGAGAGAAACCCACACAGCACAAAATATTGCAGCAATGTTGCAGAAACATTGAGAATCTTGGCAACATTGCAGCGGCAATATTCCAAACTAGCAATATTGCTGTTTGAGCTGCAATATTGCATCAATGTTGCCGCAATATTGTCAACATTGAGCAAGATTGCAATATTCCGTGCTGTGTGGGAGACAGTTCTAACCTTAACATAAATTCATACGTCATACGCGTCATACTCTTATATCAAATAAGACAGATGGAATATGACGTCACTACAGTGAGGTTTCGGTTTGTGACCCCCCTCAAATAGAACTCGGTCAGAACCCTAGTCAGTAAACACAAGTCTGGTTCCGGTGTGATCGCACATTTAAGGTCAATTTCCACTAGGCCGTGCCGCTGCCGTGCCGTCTGCCGCTCTCCAAAGCTATTTAAATGGCAAGTCCGTTTGAGCTATTACGGCCGACGGCATCGCGGCGGCACGGCCTGGTGGAAATTGGCCTTAAGGAATAAAAATTTTTTTATATTTAAGTCTAAATTGCTCAAAAAATTTTTTTTAAAGCAACGAGGGAAGATAGATTTGAAATCAAAATCTCTTTTCTCACAGAAAAAAAAATAAGTAAAAAACAAAATCTTTAATGGAATGTGGATTTATTTATTTTTTTTCAAATAAAATAAATATCTCACTAATAATTCTTTAACGTTTGGACTTATAAAAAATATTAATTCAAAACATCGAATTGATAAAAATATAGCTATAATAAATAATCCCTGATTAAAAATTTTTTATTTTCATTAAAATTTTCTTTTTTTATCTGTAAAAAAAAAAAAATTCTTCTTATTGGGATTTCGGGTTTCTCTCTTTTAATTTTTCGACTATTTGTTTCATGTCAATATAATCAAAAGAATTTATTTCGTTTTTTATTTTACTTTTTTTTTTTTTATTTTGGTTTAATCAAAGGTTTTTTTAGCATCAAAGTTCAATAGCTAGGATCACTGTGATTTTCACGTAATTAAAAATTCCAATGACTTGAGTGAAATGCAAATTAAAGAGAATATAGTAGCCTTTCATCTCTCTAGAGTAGCATGAGGACAGGGGCTGCATCTTTTTTATAGCCTCGAATTTTATAAAAGTGTGAAAGGAGTTATAAAAAAAAGGTCTTTAATAAAAAAAATAAGAATAATAAAACATTTATTTAATTAGAGCACAAACATAAATCAGTTTTTATAGCCAATTGACAAAGTAAGGATAAATTCATTTTCTCTTCTTTTTAAATTCATTTGCATTCACTAGAGCATGGAATATTGAGTTGATAGCTTCAGGCATTTATCTCCATTTTAATTCTATAAACTTTAAAACTGAGAATGTTTTTAAAATTATAAGATTATTTTTTTCAAATTAATTATTTATTCTGTTTTTTTTACTCCATTTTTTTTTTTTTTAAATTTATACTTTCCATATTTCGTGCTTTTTTTTTATAAAGATAAAGAGATTAAAATGGGATCATTTTCATGAAACTCAAGAGTAGTGGAGACAGTTTCGACTATAATTAATTAATTATCGCCATCCTCAGTCCATTTTCTAGAGTATGTCACTCAAATGCCAATGCATTGAGCCAAATATAGAGTTGTCAATTAGTGGGTATTAATATACATAAAATGCTTGTAGAGTGACGGTCAATATTAAGTCCCACCTATGCGTTTTCTACGTGATTATTTCATTGTTTTTATAAAAGAAAATGAAAATCTTTATTAGAAATTTTCAAGGTTTGAACCATGACAAGTTTCCATTAAAAAATATTTAATATTTTTTTAAAAACAATGAAATAATCATAAGTAGAAAACACATGGGTGGGACTTAATATTGACCCTCACTGTACATATATCCCAAGCTCTCTTAGCTATTTTTTCATGTTGCGCACTTCTATATTTGCATATTTTTCAAAGTTTAGAAAATAAATTTAAAACTTGAAATTACAAAATAAATAGCTATATAAATTACAATGGATTATTAAATGAATTGAAATTATTTCAAAATATTCTTCAAAGGGAAAGACAAGACTAATGAGATTTGAAGGAATTTGTAATACTATTTATTTCTTTAATGTCATTAAAGATAGGCCTCGGTATTCATTATATATAAATGATGCTAATTCTTTGAATAAAATGTTTCGTTATTTTAATTAGGCTTAATTAAATTGTAAGAGAATCAGAAAGAGAGAGAAAATTTCGTTTTTAAGTTGTTCATAAATAGAAATTAATTATATAGGGAAGAATTAGTGTGTATGTCTAGTTCAGTATGTATGAGCTTCGTGAAGAATGAAGTAACAGTAATGGCGGAGGTGGTGTTTAATTATCCTAATTGGGTGGATGAATTATGTTTATAATTACACGTAAACAAGCGGCGCAGGCGGGGCGTGAAGCCGGGTCTGCGGTTGCAGGCGCCACGCTTGGTTTCCACTATGTATGTGTGAGAGAGAGGGAGAGTGGGGGGGGGTAGCACCGATCACCATTCCTTCTTTATTCTTTCACAAAAAAATATATCGATTTCAAACATCGTTTATTATCCACGCTAATTAATTTAGGGATCATCTCTAATAAAAAATACAATTATTATTTGCATGCTAAATTTTGTTAGCTTTTAAAATATAAGTTAAAAGAGAATTTATCCTGGGCTTTAGCTCGCCCCTTGTTCTAGAGCCGCGATTCTCAACCTTTTTTTTTTCGCGGCACACTTTTAACGATTTCTAAAATTGGCGCCACACATAGAAAAAGATTTAAAAATTTAAAAGTTATTTACTTACGTATAATACACTTTGTAAAATAGTTTCCGATAATAATTTTGAATGTAAAATAAAATAATATGTACCACAAAAACAACAATACGTTTATTAAGGGATTAATTACAAGTTAATCATACATATGGAGAGTGTTATGCATAAAGGAACCAAGTATGATCGAAATTGAGTTAAGACCACCATCTTGTAGGCAAGAAGATCTACCTCTTTATTTAAATCACAACATCATTACTCTGTGCACTTTTTTGTATAAAACAAGAAAAAAGTCATTGTCATGGGTTTGTTTACAAGTGCGCAAATGAAATGCCCTTTATCTTAGATTTAGGTTAATGTCGCTTGGTTCCTTTATGCATAACATCGTCCATATTAAATACATTTCTAAAATATGGCGGCTTACTTTAAGAATTTGGCGGCACACAAAACGCCAGTGTTTGGGAATTACTGATCTAGAGGTTCATTTCCCGATTAGGAATTATTCAAATTATCTTAATAAGATAGAGTAGACAGCCAATGGTGAAGTAAAACGAAGTTTATTTCAATCTACTCGTCGACGTTTTGGGTTCACATCATACCCTTTTTCTGGATTTGGTTGACATTATAAATCATAAAAAAATACAATATATGTACCGGTATCATATTAAAAAGCAAATGGCAACCACTGTTTGTTACAATAACCAACAATGTTTCTTCTTTTTTTTTCCTGGTCATATTCCCGCATTTTGGCCCCTGAGCAAGAATAACCAACAATGTATATTATTTTGTTTTAATTGCCAGTGTATATATTTTTATGATTAATAAAAATGTCGAAAGATCCTGACGAATAGTTTTTTTTTTTTTTTTTGGAATGAGTGCATAAGGTCCGAAGACCTATAATTTATTTAGTTTCTACAGAAAAATTTTTGAGTTCGGCCCCCCCCCCCCCCCCCCGAAAAAAATTTCTATATACGCCCCTGACAAACCCATATAATTTTGTATGAAGCAAATAAACTCTATTATTGACGAGTCCTGGTTTGATCACATGTGCACTTGCACTATGTGTATAATTCCCAATAATGGCCAAATACTGTAAATTCAGGCCGAAACGTCTTATTCTGGGAGTTTTATTAACCTAGATAATCCCAATTTGGCTGATATCTCTATCCAATTCTCCATTATAGATTTTCATTCCCCTACAAGATAAATATTCAAATTATATTGTTGTATTGACTATCAATAAATGAGGACGTGGTCTAAAAGGCGAAAATGGATGGTCTTTATTTTATTATTATTAAAATTTAATTTTCAGAAAAAAAATACACTGAACACAAGTTTTCTATTTATATAATTGAAGCAATTTTATAATCAAAATACAATTTAAAATAAAAAAAATATACATATAAAATTATTGGTTGTTTAAATTTATAATAATGATGGGGTAAACTATTGTATAATTCTTATACTGAAATTATTATTAGTTGAGAAAACAATTTATTCGGATATAATTTCCGAGATAGGAAATTAGATCCAGGAAAGACACTGGTTGCGTGTCCCGAAATCTGTCGAAAGGAAGCTTATTTAGAGGTATTAAAAAAAAAAAAAAAACTCCCTTCACCGACACGAGCAAAAACAAATTTCCTATATTGAACTCATATTAGATATTATTATAGAAATAATTAAATTTATTATCTAACTTTGTAAATAATTCAATAGTAACTTAATAAATTGAAAGGATCGAAAAACCAAAATTAAAGTGAAACGATTTTTTTATGCAAACACTACCTCCGATAAGCAAATAGAAATCAGTCTCAATTACTTCTACAATAGAATGGAAATCCTTTAATTAATTTTCTAATTTTCTTTTAGATTAAAAGAATTAAAAATTACCAGATTTTTTTTTATTTTCAATCGATTTTACATAAATCTATATGTAAATTTAAAAGGCAATAAAAATATTAAAATATCCTTACTCTGGCGCTATTAATTTCAGGCCCGACATTTAACACACAACAAAACAGTTAAATAAATAAAGATTATTAAAATAATTTATTAGATGTAAGATGTTATAAATATATTTGTATCTTAAGAGAATATTTTTTTTATTATAAAGAACGTCATTATATGAAAATATGTCTTCATATATTTAATGTTTATAAGGGTGCAAAAGGAATGTTTGGAATTTTTCTCCCGCTAATATATATGTTATAAAAAATGAACAGAACATCTAGATTTATTAATAATGACCATGAATGGGGTACCATGAATTTGTTTTGACGTTGATATAAAATTCATTTTTCAAAGGAAAATAATTTACTGATAAGTAGCCTACCTATATAATATTAGAGAAATGATTTCTTAATTTTTATTATTAAATATAATATAATTATTTTAATCTGATATACAAAATTAATTTTTTCATACTATAGATCGAGGACCTCCGGGGCTCGAGAATTTATGGGGCCTCGGGCATTCGACGTCCCTTTAGTACCTGTATTCTTATTTTTATTTCAAAAAGAATTTACTGATTACTACTGATATTTTAAAAATAAGTTTTTTTTTTTTTAATTTACATTTCTTAAATTATTCATTTGAATTAAATTTTTATTTTGATTGCCTATATTCTTTAGTCTTTAATGATATTAAAATTAATAAAGGATGTATGGAGGCAGAGGCAGCCAATAAAAAATGCTCTGAATGCTTTCACCAATCAGCTGGAAACGTTTCGGTTCATTTATTATGTACCATCTTCAGTCCATTAATCGGTACACCACCAGTCCATTAATCGGTCACACCAACTTTGAGCAAAATATACACCGATTAATGGTCTGAAGATTGTATATAATAAATGAACCGAATTGGTGAAAGAATTCAGAGCATTTTTTCTTGGCTGCCACTGCCTTCATACATCCTTTATTAATTAATTATCTACAGCGAAAACTTTCGCCTCAAGTTATTAAAAATATCTAACCTCTGAAACAGGTGTTGGCTTCTTGAAATTAATTATTATTATTGAATATATTCCATTTGAATTAAACGGCGATCTAAAAAGGAACTTAATTTTAAATAAACATTTTCAAAAAGCTATTTATAAATGATTTGATTAAAAGAAACAAACAAAAGGTCGAAGTCTTTTCAAAATAGCGAGTGGGAGAGTTGATTTAAACTGTATATTGTTTTGAGTAGAGGATATTAAGACTATTATGACACATGATTAAAACGGAGAACAAAGCCCAGAGAGACACAAATGAAAAAGGTGAAATAGATTAAACAAACGGGTATTATCTGGGCATGCAATAGAAAAGGGCATGTCAGTCAATCGAGTTGTGTATGTGTAGGGGAATAAAGCCCTCATCTATGTCTTCCTGAATGGTATATAAATCAGTTCAAAATAAAAAAGACCAACAACAAAATAAAGTGGCTAAAAAAATAATATTTCAAATCCAAATATGAATTTTCGAATCATACGTATAACTAATTACTTATGTACATGTGTACGTTACATATTAATCCATTTTAAAATAAATAATGTAGACAAATATTTTCATAATATAGAAACTTGTTTATCTTTGATGGAATGCATAATTTCGAATGGAGCTGAAAAAAAAATAGTGAATATTTGTTTGATTCCAAGTGTGAGAATGCATAATGGCATATGAATATTTATATATAAAAAAAATTACAATTAAAATTCAAATAGACTATTTATTTATCAGTTAGGGGAAAAAAAGAATGGTTTTTCAAAAGGATTCATTTTTATTCATTTGATATTTTTTCATTTTTTTGTTTTATAAAATAAAAGTAAAAATATACACTCAATTTGAAATTGCATTCCGAATTTAAATTACTATACTGTATTATTTATATATTGGTAAATATATATTTTAGCACGTTATTTAATTCAAAGTTCCGAGAACAGTGTTGTTCCTAGAATTCTGTCCTTTCGAGGGTTCATTAGGTAATTTTAAAAATATTTGAATAATAAATAATCTATATATACGTATAATTCATGAATGCCTGTCTCTGTCACCTAATTAAAAAATATATAGACTATAATTTAATCTAATTAATTTTGTTCTTTAATAAACATTTTATGTTTACGTATTTTATAAATATCGCCATCAATACATAATGTTTTAAAATCATCAAATTTAACTATTTTTGCACTTTTTATTTTAAATTGCCATTTGGAATAGTGGAAATATATGCATTTGTTCTAGAGATCTATTTCGTTTGTGTAATAAAATTCATGTTGTATGATAATTTAAAAACCCTATTAATTATTACTAAAATTCATAATTAGAAAAAAAGGACGGATTCCGGAAGCACTCACGGAAACAATAGCCAGGTTAAAAAAAAAGCTTTATTTTATACTCTTTTGCCAACGTTTCGAGTTTCACTCATCCTCAGGGCAAGCAAAATTGTCAGTATACTGTAATTATTTGGAACTGGTACTTTATATTTTTTGGGCCAGAATTTAAAGCTTATAATAGCATAATAACATTTGTAAAACTTGTCTAGATTAAAATCATCTAGCGAAATTTTCCGTAATTTGGTTTCAACTGAGCAGTAAAAGAACTAGTGTATTACTAAACCTATTTCTTACTAAAAATATTAAAGTTCTTATTATCGGTATTTAACATATTTTGGAGGAAATGTTATGGTAGTGTTAGTATTTCAACATGCTACATTTAATAGCGAATCTTTATTTTATTTTCTCCTAAAGTTTTTGATATTTTAATCTGTTATTGGTTTGTAACTAAATTTCCCGAGAGCAGTTAACCTTTAATGGCGAGGTAATGGATTATGTGACGGGTGGCGTTGTTTTTCTTGTAAATGACCAAGTGACAAGAGTGGTTTCCAGGTATTGCAAGGTAGCTAGCTAGCTCTAGGAGTCACGCATACTGCTGCTGCGCCTAATCCTGCAGCCCCGTTGGGTCACGTGACCCTTGCTTATATAAGCACGCAAGGCCTCGGGCCCCCTTATCTCGTTAGTAATGAGCCAGGGCTGAACTAAACCTCCCCCAACTCTATGAACTAAACAACAACGAAGACTTTTTAGATTCCCATTTCGGTCTTAAAGAATATTTGCTGGGCATTGGCCAGAAAAGAAATGGCCAAAAGAAAAACAAATTTAGAAAAACATTGTAAATTAATTATGAGCAAGAAGAAAAAAAAACGTGGTTTATAAAAGTTGGAAAATATCATTTAATTAAAGATTTAGACAATCCATAAAAAAAGGATAAAAGCGGTTGGACAATTTCATTTTTCTACTTTTACCAAATGAAATTCAAGTAAAAAAAACTACCTATTTGGGAAAAAGTTTTAATTTAATAGAAGTGATCCATTCCAGTATTTCAAAATTATATTGTTCAACAATTTCTTAATTATAAATTTTACTAAAAATATGAAAATTACATTAATTAAATTTAAGAGAAGTTCAGAGAGCCTACAGAAATAGTGAACAACTCAAAAGACACAATAGTGATTGGCGAGGGTATCAACCATTTCGTGAATTCATCTCAACTTAATAAAAAAAAAGTTTGTATCTACTATTCGTTTCGTTAAAGCCAGATCCAACATATAGTAGAAAATTCTTATAAAATAATAAATATTTTATAAAATATAAATTTATTTTAATTTTATTGCACCATGGGGGTGTTGAAAAATGCCAATATTGATAGACTTAAAGCCACAGCGAGGAGTTCGGATCCCAGGCAGTCCGATAAATATTTATTTAAATCATTTGAATACTAAATGGTAAAAATAAATGTGCCTGAACTCCTTAATATGTCGAATCTAAATAATGTGTCACGTTGAAGTAGACATGACGTTGATTTACGTCAAATTATTTAGAAAGGATTCTGATATACCGTAGATAATTTGACATAAGAAATACTGGTAATAATATGAAATTGAAATCTAACTGGTAAAATGTTTAAATTTTAAATTTTATTCATGAATTTTTTAAAATCTTGATTAAATAATATTTTCGAAGTATGATTAAAAAATGTTTAATTAAACTGCGCCAGTTTTTATAGAGATGTGGATACGAAAGAGCGTTCCATTATTTTAGTCTCTTGATAGATAGAAGGTTATTCAGAGATTCTATATATATATATACTTCAGTGAATTAATATTATTTTTTAATCTTTTTTTCGATATATATTTTCTTATACAAATATAAATTAAAGATTTTTATTGCAATTTCCCAGAGTGTTTGATATTTATTTTTCCGGAACAAAATTAACTCGATCCGAGCATATACAGTATCATATCCTCATTTTACTTATAATGAATATATATAGGCCTATATATTTTATATAACTAATAAAAAAATTGTTGATTTCAGATTCGTGTTTGGTCCTATTTTTATCCGCTTCGCTTTTGTATATTCGTGGTCAACATCCTCCATTTCGGAATGGTGAGTTTAATCATTCTCCATATTCTTTTAAATATTAGGACTTTTTTTTGACTATTTTTCCGGTATACTCTGTCTTCTAAACGGATTTAATTTTGAAATTCCACAAGAAACTTTTTAATGGACCTAACTGTGGGGTATAAAATTTTGTCTTTCTTGCCCTGTTTTTACTTGTTAGTGAGTTTCCTGATTCAAAAGAGCATAAATAATTTTCTTCCGAGGTGGAAATAAAACCACTTTTTTTTGAAAAAGAAAGATTATATTTTATTCTTATTATATCATAAATTAATATTATCAACATCGTCAATAGTTTTAAATCTCAAGTTCGTGTAAAAGCATAATTTCAAAATTGTTTTAGATGCATATCTTTAATACCCTTCCTAGAAGGTATTAGTATATATTAAATAAAGAATAAAAACAGAAGCCTACTAGAAAGTATATTAGCATTAACTATTTATTGAGCACTTTATTTTAAGAGGAATCTTTTCTCTTTTTCCCCTTCTAAGATACGGAAATGGGGAGGAAAATCCTTGTATTTAAATATTCAAAGGTTGCTATTATTTTTATTTTAAAATAAGATTGTCTTCGATTGATTTATTTATATTGATTCGCTTCATTCAGGTTTTTAGATTATTATAAAATCTAACCAAGAGCAACTATATTGATTATTTGCATTTTGTTTTGTGCTGATACGGATCCCGGAAACAAAAATAATATTATAAAAAAATATATTTAATTTATATCGGCCTTTAAGAGAATCTCTAACGTTTATTGATTGATCTCCTTGGCATTGTTCTACACATACAAGGCCAAGGCCATTGGGAATTTTGTTTATTGATAACGGCTTGAGGTCAAATCCTCTTATCCGATAATATCAAAGCTATTTGACGATATTTAATTATTGAATATTCGTAAATTAGATAAAGAGTAGTGAACCTAAAGTAAGATAACAGATTTTTGCCCCTGAATCCAAAAAATTGATTTTCGCGACATGGTCTGTCTGTGTGTGTGTGTTCAATTTAAAGCATGAAGGAATTGAGCTAGGAGGTTGAAATTTTATATTTAATTTAGGCATCCCCCTACTGCGTGAAAATAAGCTTTTAATCAAAATCGGCCAAAGAGTATTATTAGTACTTTACTGATTTACTTTTTCAGTTTTTTTTAGATTTTCTCAAAATTCACTCCAACGATTTTGATTAAAATTCAAAAATAAATTTTTTTTAGAATGCATATTCTCATTTTGCCATTGAAATATTCTGAAGACCACTTTACTCTTGTACTTCATAGGAAGGATAGGAAAAATGGTTGCTGTGCTATATAAATATTTTCCCATACTAATAAATTTTACATCTTGAATTCTAATATATCGGCGGAAACTAAATTGATGTCAACACGAAAAATCTGGTGTAATAAGCACAGAACACAACTTTCGATTACCGAAGGTAAGAGAAAGTTGTGTGCTATGTGACAGTCACACTAGATTTTCTTTCATTTTTTACTTATTGTTCTGACTTATTGTTTAAAACCTTCCTTAAAATTATTTTTCTATTTTTGAACTTTTTACGACTTTTCATTAAAATATGAATACTTATTTTGAATGAAACTTATTTAAAAAATGAGGAATATTTAATTATCCTTTAAAATTATTTTTCCGATATCATTTTTGAAAAACAGATATATAATTTCAACTCTTAAAAAAAAAAATATTAATTACTAAGAAACATAGATAAGTGCCAAAGTTTCAATAGTAAAGAAAGAAAGACAAGCAATCTATTTATCAATAAAAAAAAAGTTTCAAAATTTATTTTCAAAACATAAGAAGACGTTTATTATCCACTCACCTTTCATTTTTAAAGAAAAAAAAAAAAATAATTCTATCAAGTTTAATTATAGGTGTTTTAAAATGATATTAAAAAGTTTGAGAATAGCCACTTAGATTTAGATTCCTCTTTTTTTTTTTACTTGTCAAATTGATTGCTAGATAAAAAATTACTAGACTTGATGAAAAAGTTTTCAAAAAAAAAACAAAAAAAGTTAAGAAATAATATATTTTTATTGGCCACTAGATGACTGTTGTTCATTTATCATTTTCTTTTAATTTTGTATAGGATTGTTATGCAAATAAACTACGCCATTCACTTGACGTTTGACTTATTAAATAGTATTGTAAAAGTGTAATTAATTAGTTTAATCTAGAGTAAATAATGAATTAATGAGAGAGCGGGGATCGTCATCTATCCCCATCATTTGGTGACATGATATTAAAAGTTTGTGGAAGGAGGGGGGGGGGGGTTTGTGGGTTGGCATGTTTGTTTTTTGTTAACAGTAAATTCCATTTGGAAACGATGCGCCCCGTTGATAACGCGGCTGCTATATCAAATGGTTATCTTGTCACGCTGTCGCCAAAGCGCCTGCTATCTTCGCCTGCAAGCTAATCCAATTAAGGGCGACCAATCGGTGTAGTGGTAGTGGTTTTCTGGTATTTTGGGTTTGGGTTTTAGTGGGTGGACAAGGTGGTCTAACATTGCGACCATTAACAAAAACCCGGTGCGTGATAAGCCGTTGCTGATAAAGGTTTGAATAAACAGCGAGTCGCAGGCTGTGTGTGAATGGGTACCACCTCAGGGCAGAGATTACGGCCAAAGATCATGCCACTTTAAATCGGCCTTTCGATACAATCCTTTCAAAATAAAAAAAAAAAAAAATTTTCCTGCCATCCACTTGAAATGTTGCCAACATCAATATAAAATCAATTTTTTTTTTTGAAATAATAATAATAAGGTGTGTGAATTCGGTCCCAGGCAGTCCAATGAATTTTTATTTAAATCATTTGGATACCAAATCTTATAAATAAATATACCAATATGAATCGTAATCAGGGCTGGACTGGAATCACATTCAGGTTCGGGAAACATCGGTTACGTAGACCCACAATATTAAATTTAAGGAAAAAAAAAGTACATCGGTAATTTATAAACATATTTAAAATAATAAAGTTTTATTTTTGAATAATTGAAACAAAATTAAGTACATAGTGAAGTAATTTAAAAACAATAAACAAAAAATCTGGTGTGACTGGCGCACAGCACACAACTTTCTCTTACCTTCGGTAATCGAACCATTTCTCCTATCTTTCCTATGAAGTACAAGAGTAAAGTGGTCTTCAGAAGTTTACAATGGCAAAATGAGAATATACATTTGAAAGACCATGTAATAAATAATTGATTTTTGAATTTTAATCAAAATCGCTGGAGCGAATTTTGAGAAAATCGAAAAAAACTGAAAAAGTACATCAGTAAAGTATTAGTACTTTTTGACCGATTTTGATTTAAAGCTTATTTTCACGCCCTAGGTGGGTGTCTAACTTAAATATAAAATTTCAACTTCCCAGCTCAATTCCTTCATCAAAATCTCGACATCGAATTTTTGACATGAATCCAATACTTTCCCTCTATATATATTAACATATATAGAGGTAAGAGAAAGTAAAAAAGGATTATGTCCTTTTTTTTCATGTGTATTTTAATTTGAGGAATGATAAAGTTTTTTAAAAGAAATTTCTCGTCTTAATTTTATTTCTTGTTCTTGAAATCTACTCGTTTTCGAAACCAGACTCGAATTTCTCTTCATGAGTAATTTAAATCGCTAAATATACCAACCATCCTTAAGTAGCCCTATTATTTTTCCTTGCCACTTCCTTAATGATCACCTAAATACTAATTATATATCATGTCTTAATAGTTGGTTACTCGATAGCAATTTCACCCTCCTTTATTATTTAGGCAAATTAGCGAAATATCAATTTCCATTTTGATATAATCAGAGATTAAAATCCTTTATTATACATATCATTATACTATATATAGCTATATACTAAATATCTAAGAAAATTGTTTTATTATTTTATGAATTAAAGATTTAAAATTATTTTTTTATGGATTAAAATAAAATCTAACTATATATGTGTGGGTCTAGTCTATATTCTTCTCAGTCATTAATTAGTGTCAGACTTGACACGTTGTGGTTACTCTGAAGAGTAACTTTCATGGGAATGATACTGAGGTGGGTTTCCGTTTCCTTCCTCAGGAGGAGGCATCTCAAATAGAGTTGGATCATTTATTGCCATGAGGTAGATTTGAACTCGAGTTGTATTCAACTCAGGATTATAAGCTTAACTGCTTTATCCCCTCGGCTAATCGCCTCCTCCTAGTCTATATAGTTTTACATATATCTGGGATGAGAAAATTCTCCAAGATTTTTTGCAATTATTAATTAAAATACTACAATAAAATAATTACAAACTTTCTTAAGTTTGAATTTATCTGAAACACCAGCTCCTCTGAACTTTTTCTTTATATATTAATATTTATTATTCAAAACAGCCATCCCATCAAAACATTGTGCTTTAAAACTTTAAACGATCAAAAATTTCTGAAGGTTATATAATTTAGACTTTATGAAATGAATATATCTAAGAAAATGAAAGAAACTTTTGCGAAATTTTAAATTTCTCTCTTGACTTTCTCCTCCTCTCTTAAATGGTATCCTTTATTATTTCCGAAACTGAAAAAAAAAGAACTGGAATAAAATATTTTAATATCGGTAATGGTATATTCCAAGAGAGGCTCGGCCATTTCCGCCTTTGCTGACGTCTAATCGCGCTATTTCGTGCAAGCCAAGTTAAAGTTGCTTACTTCCTACCCTACCATCTTTTTACTCAAGAAAGAAGGGCTCTTAGCCTCTAGGACTGAATCACGCTAAGGTCGAGGATCCTTCGGCCTCTCAAGGGTGGATGTTTTCATTTTTTATTAACAAATACACACTCCCCTATATACATAGTAAAAATACGTGCGTTCATTAAACAAAATTGGATGCTTTATGAGCCGATGACATGAACATGGGAATTTTTCGGTGCTGCCAATAAAAACAAATAATTCCGTTTGAAGAAAGTAAATAGGGACGTGATTGATGTTGGTCGATGGGTTTGATTGAATCACGCGCGCACTGAGAACTTGGAATTGCGGTAGATATACACGAAGAAAAAAATCTTGAAGAAATCTCAACAACCAATAAATTAGATAATGCATAATTCAACATTGCGGAGTGGTTTAATTTAATATTTTAAAAATAGGCTACAGCATCATCCCAAGAGGGCTATTTAAAAAAAAAGAGAGACTTTTTTTTAATATCATATTGCACACGATTACATATATAAAATGCATATGTGAACACAAGCGCAAACGTTACGTGAAAGTAATATAATATCTTGTTTATATTATATATAAGTTCTTTTTTTATTTTTACGAAATACAAGAGGAGAGTGCAATTAAATATAGTTGCGTTGATGAATGATTAAATTTTAAACTGAGGATGTAATTATTTACATGCTCTCATTTTCGTAAATCCCATTATGAAATTTTATATTGGTCTTAAAATTATTAAACTAGAACAAGATAATAGCTACTTAAAAGCAGGCGAACATCGACTCGATTAAATTTTTTAAGTAATTTTGGTGTTCTTAAGAACTAATTTTCCATAAAAAATAATTATATTTTGAATAGTGAAATAAAATTTATTACGTTGAACTTTCCAGTGGTTTACTACTACACGATCGAAGGATATTTGGTCGAATTAAAAATATATTTTAAGCTTAACGATTTGGGCCACTTGCAAAAAAATTATGTATGGGCCACTTGCTAATAAATCAAATTAAGTTAGTTGGCACCTATTTTCAAGGGGCATTTAAAAAAAGTGTTTCTTTTATTTGTGATCTATCGATTTAAAAAAGATTTTATTCAAATATTTTTCCGTTTTGGATTGTCGTTCTTAGTGATTAATCTTCATAAAGTGATTTGCGAAAATAGCAAGCTACCGAACATATTGTATGCGGAATGAAAGAATGCATCATTAAATAATAATTCAGCATAGGAGTTTTATGAGTTGTAAACGGGCATATAACAAAAAGTAAACAAGCAACTAAAGGTGTGTAGATGTCTTTGATTAGTGGCCCTGATGACAAAACAACTCGTCACTTCAATGTTGATGACAACACTTAAAATGCAAACGTCTCGAGAGGACACAGAATGCAAGTACCAACATCATTTGCTTGGAAAATCTCCTCAGGGAAGATGTATACACACTATCACGCTAGGATTTTAAGTGGTCTTGTTGAAATCTAGATTTAAACAATCGACCTCAACAACAACACTCGGTCATTGTCATTCCGACAATAAAATATCATCGAATTTTGATTAATCGAAGAAGTTTATTTTTTATTTTTTTTTTTATTTTATTTTATTTTTTTTTTTGTGTCTATAATTATTTTAACTTAAAACAAATTAGAAAAGTTAACCAATTTCATTAAACTTTTTGTTCAATAAAATTGTTCTTAATTATTTTTTAAATTCAATATTTTCAGTATAATATAAAACCGATTATAAATTCAATATTTTTGTGAATTGAATTAGAGAAATTATCTTCTAAAGTAGTAGTGCACAAACTGTGCGTGGATCGCAACTTATTTGGGTATTATGAAAAGATTTTGTTGGTCGTCAAATTCAAAGAAATATTAAGTTTTTCTCACATGTTCAAATTCTACAAGGCATAGTGCTGAGAGAGTATAAAAACTTCCTATACACATAGGCCTATGTACCAGTATACTAGTGCATTCCTCCGGACTTCTCTTTCTAGCACACCTTTTATTTATATAATCGTTCGACAGTCACTTCTCTCATCGACATCGTTTCCAATTTTTTTGTTGTTTTATTTTAGATGAAATGAAGAAGAAGACCCATAGGGTCTCTAAAATATTTGAAAATTTGTTACCTCACCCTGGAAATTTACCATTTTCCTTTCTTCTAATTCTATATTGAGGTTGAAGCAAAATTTAAAACAAAATTTGGAGTCGGAAATGAAAAGACAGAAACGAGCAATGTCCTGTTATTCACTAGATTTACTTTGTTCACTTATTTGAAAATAGCCTTTCAGGTTTGAATATTATATGAACGTATCGACAATTTTTGTTTTGATTTTTTTATTAGTAATTATTCTTACATTAAAAACATTTACATAAAAAATTAATTTAAAAATCTTTCTGAAATACAAAAAATTTTATTGGTTTTTGAATCTTTATTTAAAGAGATGATCATGAGAAGACGTGAAATGCATAATAGTGATAAAAAAAAAGAAAAAAAAATCCATTTATTGATTTAAGGTTGTAGGTTAAGTGAAAACGAACAATCCGGTTTCAATCCGATCCCACCGACTGTCGGTAATTTCTTATAGAGTTTACACACCCGCCTTGTTTCTTTGTTTTCTAGACCAAGTGGACGGGGGTCTCTTTCTCTCGGGCAGCATGAAGCCTTGCTTGGTTTGGCACTCACCACCTTGGCGTAGATAAATCTTCTTGTGTTTGTGTTTGTATTTGGTCTGTTGATAAAGTAGCCAACTGCCTCTCCTCTCTCTTACAAGTTGACCACCCTACAGTACGATTGATTGTGGCTGTCTTGCCTTTTGCTTGGTGCCACTACTGTTTGGCCATCATTTTCGCCTCTCTAGCTCTCTTTATTTTGGACACTTTTTGCTTTATACGACTAGAGATGTTATTTTTTTTTTCTCTCTCTCTCTTTTTAAAAGGCATGTCGTGTCGGGTATCAAGTCTCCTGCCCATCGTATTTCAACAACATATCAAGTTCAAAATGATCAAGTTTTTAGTATCAACTCAGGATAAGATGAAAATTTAATAAGAAAGATAAGAATTTTTTTTTTTTTTTTTTAAAGCTTTAATAATATATTTATGGAATATTCTTGAATGATCAGAAATAAATAATGTGTTCTTAATATTAATATTCTTCTTCTGGGTATAAGCCACGTTTGGGAATACAAATCTGATCAAGTCTCCTGCCCATCGTATTTCAACAACAAAATCAAAAACAGTCTGTTAAAAACATGTTTAGTTACTCAGCTTTTTCCTAGTATAAGTATATTGTTATAATTACTTGAATAAATTATTTCATAAAAAATATTCCATTTTCACATTTCTTACTATTGGTATTGTGTTCTGAAATTTTAATTAAATCTGAATATTTTCGTTTAATTATATTTTGATTGTAATTGTACCGAAATCATGGCGTTGAAAATGGTATGACAATCAGATTGTTAGCCACCTTTGGCCTAAACTAATTAATTTCGATTTATGAGATAATTTAAATTCATTTATATATTGCCAGTAATTCAATAATTATCAGATTTTATTATAATTTAATCATTAATTATACTCATCTTGATGGCAACAAACAAAAAGTCTAACGAATCATTAAATGACAAAATTAAACCTGTAATTATATATTATAAGACTAGTGTGAGGAATTATTTTGCATTTGGGAAATCTATAGATGTTTTTATTCCTATATTATATACTACATTAGTAAGATATTGATCTATTTCCAGTTGGACACAGAGAATTTTGTTATTATGGATAGATTTTTAGATTCGCTCAGGGGCCCACTTCTTGTGGGTACGTGGATGACGACCACGAGCTGCCCGAGTTGGGACAGGCAGTCCTTCAGTTCTTTGTATGTCTGCCTCTTCCTTCCTCTTTTCAACCGTGCGACGGGCCGGCCTGTCCTATTTCTTCCGGTCGCAAAAACGCATGTTAGGGCTGGATAGAATAGAGTGAGGTCTGCCGACCCCACATTGCGGGGGGTCAGGACAGAAGATGGTTTTTAGATCAGAAATGGGCGCATAGTGAATTTTTTGGATTTAATCCGATTTGATCCAGGATTTTAAAATCTGGATCGAAATCATTTCTGCTCTCTGGATTTCTCTAAATCCTTTTCGAAGAATTAGCAATCCTGAATTTTTACGATCCTTTAAAATTTTTTACTTTTTAATAAAGGTAGGCCCAAATATAACCTTTTGATTCATCCAAACGCCTAAAAACCAAATCCAGATCGTGGATCTGGATTTGAAGATCAGAACTGCAATCCTTTTTCTAAATTGGATCGGTTCGCTAATCCTTTTGCAGCAGCCTGGTCGGATCATTTGAACTGTCCGGATCTGCGGATCGAATATTTCCTTTTAAAGGTGGCTTTTAGTAAACAAATTTCCAATATTTAGTGCTCGTTCATTTTCGATATGATCTTTTTCTTGAGATGTATATTTTTTTCTTCATCTTTGCTTAGACCCGTTCTTTTGATTTAATTAATTTCAGAATTATTAGCCAACTCTTAGAAATAATAAAAAAAGAACTATTAGAAATTTGCATTTCTCTTTTGAAGTTTTTTTTTTTTTTTTTTTTTTTTCTTATTAAATAAGAAACAAAAATTTTATCCTTTTATCTCAACTTACGTTAATACTAACTTATCATTTTTATAATCAATGTTTATATATTGTATAGTATGTAAACACGAATTCGCTTGTATAATCTAGGCTAATATATATATAAATACATCACCCTTAGTTAAAAATATTGATTTGAACTGGATATTTTTTCTATAAAAAAAGATTAGACATCATTTCAATATATGAAAATTCGCTTATAATATTATTCCTATATATGCTGGTGCTGCAAACTTTGGTATTTCATCTAAAAGCGACACATCATTTCAAATTTATATGCATGCAAAATGCTTCTCAGACACCGCAGCTGCTGCCAGCAAATGAAATGTCATAGCGAATTAACGGATCGTAGCCAGGAATCAAGCACTTTTCATCTCGACGTAATAACAAAGTTTGTTCTTTATTTGGCTCATAATCAAACATTAAAAGGGATTAAAATAAAATTTTATTCCAACAAATAAAAATTGGATTTGTCACCGTTTCTATTCTCTTATCTTTCTTTCTTTTTTCTTGAACAAATAATTATCAATATTAATTAAGAAAGACTTAAAAAAAGAGATGTTTATATATTCTCACAATGAATTTATTTTAAAGCTCAAAACCAATTCTGATGTAGATGAATAATCAAGATACAAAATAAATGAAGTTCCTATTTAAAGTTTCATCAGAATTATGAAATCCTGTGTAGTCAGGTTCTATATATCAAACAAAATATTTGTAGCTGAATCGTTGATTAGAATTTGATTTTGGTTAATATCGATATAATAAAATACAGGCTACTAAAATAAAATTTAAATGTAGCCCATCACTAGCAGAATTTTCCTTTGGAGGCCCTACTTTTTTTGTGGAAGGGAAAATAAAATTTTTTTCTTGTATGTTTCTTTTTAGGAAATTTAGTATAAATTCAGTTTTTACTTTCTCCTACCTATACATAGATATATATAAGTACCGGTATTGGATTCATGTCAAAAATTCGATGTCGAGATTTTGATGGAAATACACGTTTTGAGGTTTGTGTTGAAGGCAGCCTAAAAAAATTAAATAAATCTCGTCGAGACCCTTCGCTCCCTTCCTTAGGACGAATAGCTTGTCAAAGTTTATACTTTTTTTTGGCTGTCTCCAACCGAAACTCTTCAATAATATATTCAATTTAAACTGATTATTATTGAATATTTTTCATAATTTTATTAAAAATTTGAATTAACTTTTTTTTGGATTTGTGGTTGATTTATACGGTATATACTTAGATTAGAAATGATACCAGACGCACTACTCACACCTCAGAGAATTTACCGAAATGGGGGATGAAACGTCATTAAAAAGGCGCAGGTGCGCTTGGGACAAAATAGGCTTTATTATGATTATTATAACAACGACTATAATTTAATCGATTACAATTTGAAAAATGTTGAAAATTATGAGATAATGATTATAATAATGCTATGTGAAGTGCCATATGTCATTAATGTAATAGTCAGAAAATAAATCTAATTTATTTTTTAAAGAGGGAAAGAGAAAGAAAAAAAAAAAACAGAAAAAATCAACCTTGGAAATTCTCTCTCTCTCGCCTTTTAAGCACCCTATCGGTGAACTGGCATGATGCCATCAAACAGTATTCCAGCTCGAAAATGAAAAATGAAATGGTTTTAAATCTAAAGATAAAGAAATCTTTTATTTCCCATTTATTGCAATATCTAGTTTATCTACAAACCATTTAGAAACATCATCTAAGCCTTCGTTTAATGGAAAAAATAGGCTTTTGTATCAAAAGATTAAAAACTTAATTTCCTTGATATTTTGATTATATTATTTTTGGCTGACATCCTCTCTTCCTTCATCATTTTGATTATAAATACTACATTTATGTTCCCATTTATGTTCCAAAGTTAACTCCAATTGAAGTAAGAATACGTTTCCTTCCTTGGATCCGAATTTTGGGAAAAATTGAAAAAGTACATCAAAGTACTAGTATTCTTTGACAGATTTTGTTCAATTTTGACACGAATCCATTACTTTGTATATACATATATACATGGGCCTAGCCATGGGGAGGCAGGGAGGGGCCTTTGCCCCCCCCCTGGCTTGTCCTAAAAATTAAAAAAAAAAAAACAAATATATATTTTTCCCATTGGGAATTTTTTTTAACGGCCCAATCCACTAAATTAATTTAATTTTTTTTTTTAATTTAAATAAATAATCTATGTATATATTAATTGCAACCCCCTCCCTCTCACTCTAACGAGGGGTTGACTCCCCTAACAAGATGTCTGGCTACGAGAAAATAAAAATAGATATAAAAAGGGAAGACCTTCCTCTTTACTATTGACCCCAGTATTTAAAAAAAAACTTTAATGTTCTTGTATTTTTTTTTTTTTTTTTTTTGTTAATTTTAATGAAAAAAATCGACAAAAGGAAAAACTGAGCAAAAAAAAAGAACATTATCCTCAAACATTGAATATATATATAACTTATATGCTAATATTTGTTTGCATGTGTCTTGGTTTGTTTGTGTTTGAGAGTTGGATCGTATTTGGGCTTAGGTGATATTTTAATATTTCATGAAGACTACTTTGCATGATAATTTTTATTCTTAATTTAATTTCTTGCATCCATATTTATGCTTGAAGTGAAAGAAGATGTTTGAGAGAGAGAGAGTGAGAGCTTTAATTGAATTCGCCAACTATTAAAATACTTTTTCCCAGCAAATAAAAAAAAAATTTTCTTTTTGATATAGCTATTTAATTGAAATATCATCATTAGCAAATTAATTTACTTATCATAGTCCTTGGAATATATTTCTTTTAATAAATTCAAGATTGTTTCATTTATTTTTTTATATTCACTATTAACACAACTTGTGTGTATATTAAAATTTTAATTCGAATATTTAAAAAAGAATATTCAAATATCTTCTAATTAAAATTTTTTTAACCTTTTGAAAATATAGGAGGATGGTCTATTGTTTTTAAATATGTAAATTGAAAATAAAATCTATTTTCAAAAAAATTTATAAATTTCGTTCATGTAATTTCATCAGTTTAGATTTTTTCCTACTCCATAACCATACATTGAATATATAAGGTGAAAGAATATAAAAAAAAAAATATTGAAATGCAGATAAAATCTAATCAATATCAACCCTTCGAAAATATAATTGAAGATAGCAGATTTTTTTTTTTTTTGATAAATTGACAATTTTACAATATTATATCGAGATACGTATGCCAGAAGCAATATTATTCCCGATAAAGATATAATTAAATACATGATTGATCCCTGATTTTCTTTCATTGGATATCAAATAGTGATCGCTGAATGCTTTTTCTAGTGCATCCATTGTGCATTATCTAGGACTCATTGAAAGCCAAAACACGCTTTGTAATATATAGCTATAGTATCTTTTCCTTTCAAGGTATATAACTTATATAAGGAAAAAAAACTAACAGGATCATATTACCATTGCTCGAACGTTTCAAGAGTACTTTTATATAATTTCTTCTTTTTTTTTTTTTTATAAAGAAATCTAATCCCACAAAAAAAGAGATATCGGAGGGTGAATGGGGATAAAAAAAAAGTATCATAGAAATGTTTATAACTAAATATGTAGAAATTTGACTCATGACTGTAGATTTATAAATTATGGAGTCAAGAAGTCGAACAAAAGGAATTAAATAAATAAAAAAAAAAATTTACTTTCTTTTTGCTATTTCTCATTGTGTTAGTAAAATTATATGTTGTTTTGTAATTATTATTAGGAAAATTTTTAATTATAGACTATTGAGTCGGAGCAAATGCACAGTACTTGATAACGGCTGCAGAATAAGCAGTCGAAACGTTGTATAGTATTTATATTTTTAATAAAAATTAATAACAAAATGTGGTCAAAATTCCCCTAATAATAATAATAATTCAAGCCACAAAAGCTTTAATAAACACATTTGTTTTGTAATTGTTGAATTTTAACCCGTGGGACACAGCACAATGGTAGAGTTCTCATCTCTTGTGCTAAGAGTCAGGGGTTCGCATCCCGTTTCAGGCGTCAAAATTCCAATTAACCAATTGTATTAAATAAAGACGGCATCTAAATGACGATATGATAAACATGAGAAAATATTTAAATTTTGTTACCGTCCCATGGAAACCATTTCTCCTATCTTTCCTATTAAGTACAAGTGTAAAAAAAGTTTTCTTCAAACAATTTTGAGAGCGAAATGAGAATATACATTTGACAGCATAAAAAAATAATTGCTATTTGAATTTTATTCAAAATCGATATAGCGAATTTTGAGAAAATCGATAAATACAGAAAGAGTACATCAGTACTAGTGCTCTTTGACCGATTTTGTTCAAAAGCTTCGTGTTACGTCTTAGGAGGGTACTTAACTTAAATATAAAATTTCAACCTCCTATTTGGTTCACACACACACACACACGAATACACAGACAGTATCGCGAAAACCACTTTTTTGGATTCAGGGGACCTCAAAAAGTGTATATCCATCAAAATCTCGAAATCGAATTTTCGACATGAATCCATAATATAATACATAGGCAAAAGAAAATAAAAATATTGATAATAATAAAATTGGGAACCAAGCAGTTTAAATGACAATATAATTATATCAGAATTAATAATATTATAATAGAGTCTTGCTTATTCCCATAACAGGCCGGCAGGACATTTCGGATAATAGGTAAGAGAAAGTAAAAAAACTATTAAATGTTATAATTTTACATATTACGAACCTAATAATCATGTTTTATAGCAAAATAGCAAAAACAGACTGTTACTGTAAAAGGGGATGTCATGCGGTAAAGTCGAGAGTAACAAAAAATAGTCTATGTTCAGAACTGACGAACATTTTTTTTTGTGGTTATACGGAATGTCGGTTAAGCGGAAAAACGAAACTCTACTGTAATATGTTTTATTTAGACAAAAATTCAAACAATTACTAAACAACTGTAATATATCTATATGTATAATGTCTGTTCAGATGAAGAGATAAATCTGACTTCGAAACTTCGACAGAAAAAATTCTTTCTCTTTGGCTGTTTCCTCCTTTCCTTATAACTAAAATCTTTCCAAGGCATCTATCTGTCTCTACAAAAGTGAAACAATACCGGTCTACGTTAAATTATTAATCAGTCTGTGACTTTTTGAATGAAATACAGGTTTTTGGATAAAAAATTATTTTATTTTTCAACGTAGTCTTCTTTGTGCTCTATACATTTTGTCCAACGTTTCTCCAATTTTTTTATCCCTTCCAAAAAATAAGATTTGTCGATGGCATAAAAATTGAGATGATTTCATCGTTGGAGTCAAATCTCTTTCCGCCGAGCCATTTTTTCAGGTTTGGAAACAAGAAATAGTCACTCGGGGGTAAATTCGGAGAATAGGGCGGATGAGGGAGCAATTCGTATCCCAATTCATGAATTTTTGCCATGGAGCACACGAAATTCACTTTTTCCATTTTCTTCTCAAATCGCGAGGTAGTCTGCTATTAATGGATGTCAAACAAAAACTAAAAGACCCAGCTGGTTCAAATTTCGACATGATTCAGCTGATAGTTGCCTGCTGACAGGAGCAGTGTTGCCATTTCAGTCAAGATGCGGAAAATTCAAAAAGTCACGGACTTATTGACCTGCCCTCGTATATATACCTATTATTAATCTATAGTATAGATTCTATACTATAGATACTTTAATTGATTTTAAATATACTACATATTCTTTATTTCAATTGATAAATTCTTCAATACCGAATGTAAGTTATTATCCCCAAAATTTATTAACTTTTTTATTTATATCTACCTTTAAAGTTTATTCCAGAATAAAGAATAAAAAATATCATATGAAATTTCTATCATACTTATGTAGAATATTATCATTCAGGAATAAACAAAATTCAATAATTGTTTTTTGTATTGTTTGAGATGAAGCATCCCATTAAAAAAGAGCAAGAGGAATTTAGCATGAATATCATATTTTCTCTTAAACTAAAAGTTTTAATCGCCAACTATTCGCAATTTATTATATCGAAAAACCAATTATTATTATTTTGTTCTTTTTGTCTTCTGACCCAATTTAAATTTAAAGTTAATTTTAAATAAGTTTTTTTTTTTTTATTATTGAATATCTTAGAAAAAAATGCTATGAAATGAAACTTCTCTTTTAAACTCTCCTTTTTTCATCTCTTGAGGTATTGAATTTCTCTTTAGTCATTTAATAAATTGTCATGTAATTATTTTGGCTTCATTCTTTTTCTTTTTCAATTAAGCTTATCTTGAATATTTATTTTTATATTAAGAGATAAATAGCGTTATTTTCAATTTTAACAAGTGGATAATTGTTAAAATATTTTAAGCTATATCAATATACAGAAAATTATTCTCTTTTTTTTTTAATAAAAATTAATACATTCTTACTTTGGTTTATTCTGTCATTACGTAAGCAAATTTTGACTTTTTTAGACCGCCTCCCCCTGTGGGAAACAAAATTTGGTCACTTTTACAATTTATTCACAGAATATAGTCTATTTTTACTTTCTCTTATCCTATATATGAAATAAGAGTATTGCGATTATTTCAAAAATTCGATGACGAGATTTTGATGGATATACCTGCTTTGTGGTCCCCTAAGTCCAAAAAAGTGGGTCTCGCAAAATGGTCTGTTTATGTGTGTGTGTATCTGTGTGTGATTTTAAAGATTAAGGAATTAAGCTACCGGATTTAAATTTTATATTTAAGTTAGGTACCCTACAGGACACTCAAAACAAGCTTTTGAACAAACTCGGCCAAAAAATACTAGTACTTTACTGATGTAGTTTTTCAGTTTTTTTTTTTTTTTTTTCAATTTTCTCAAAATTCGATCGAACGATTTTGATTAAAATTTAAAAATTAATTATTTTTCACATGCTCTTTAAAAAGTATATCAATAAAATTTTTTGTGAAAATTGTTTGAAGTACACTTTACTGATGTACCTATTTCAGATTTTTACTTATGAAATGCAAGTGGTCAAGTTTGGAACCAAGGTGCTATGGGAAACTAAATATATCTCGACACAAAAAAATCTGGTACACAACTTTCTCTTGCCGAAGGGTAAGAAAGAGAAAGTTGCGTGCTATGCGAACAGTCACACCAGAATTTTTTTAATCGATATTTCTTCAAAACTATATTAAATATCTTTTATAAATAAATAAAAAATCAATGCCTAAACATCAAGATAGAAAAAAAAATTTGGGGTCAAAACTAATCAAGATTCGTGTCCAAATTTATTTCATTTCACATACAGCTTACGCTATTGAATAAATTAAATAAATTTGGTTGCAATAATCTTGATCCTTTTTTTGACCTTTAAAAATATATTATTGCAATAATACGCTAATAAATTTCCCTTAAAAAATAGATTTCTCTAATCCTTTTGACTCAAATAAAATTTTTTACTATTAATAATAATACTACATTTATTTTTTATATAACCAAATCCTTTTTTCTTTTTTTTTTAATTTTATTTTATAAATTCACTCTAAAATAAAAATTAATCTCCTTAAAACTTAAGCGTTTTTTACTTAAATTTAATCGGTGTTTGCTATCAGATTTTCTGAAAGGGGACGCAGAGTACGTCTTTAATGAGATTCTCAAGTAGTCGTGAGTAGAGTGGGGATTATTTCTTTAGAATGAATTTGCCTTTGCAATATGGACAAAAAAAAAAAGTATTTCAGTTCATTTCAGTTAGCATTTTAATGAGGATGAGATTCACATAAACATCGCCTTAATAAAAACTTTCTTTAAAAAAATTACTCAACTTGCTACGACAATGTTGTTTTTGTTTCTCTTAATTGATTGTAATCGTAATTTTTTTTTGCAAATGTCTTCTTTTTTTTAGGATCTATTAATGTTACTTATCCAATTTCTTTTAATTGTATTAAAAGAAAAATTAAGAGAGAGAGAAAAAAGAAAGATTTTTATTTCTATTTTCAACAAATAAAAAACAAATTTTCAGGTTCAACTCGAGTTTGCATTAAATGACATTTAACTAAATCTGCTGGGGGCTTATTTTAATCTTTTGTAGCTTTGTATTTTTTTTTTCGGCATGGACGACGAATAACAAAGAGCCCTGGTCTATTACTTAGCAAACTTTGAACGTGAGTGAGGCTTTAATAAGAGGCACAAAACCCTTCTTTTGATATACATGTCCAGAGGTAAATTAATTTACATCCCCCTCAGAGGGGGAGGAGTCGGTTACCAATTTGACCTTTCTCACCTTCCTTACTAACAACATTCCTTTTCTCTCTCTCATATGTCAGAAGGTGTGAATTTTGGATTTTCTCAAGTTCGTTTTTACGGATGATGCAAAGTACTACTATACTCTCTCTCTCTCTCTCTCTCTCTCTCTCTCTCTCTCTATTTCTCTGTTTACATACATTTACATAACTGAATGTTTGAAACATTAGCAAAACGCTGTCTGTTCAAGTCAGGATGTTCCCCGGGGAACATCTAGGACCAAGGACACATCAAGCCTCATTAATACCGAATAGTCGGCCACGAAAAACTTTTCCAAATGAAATGACATTTGTATTCAGTTTATACTTTTCTTTTTTAATTAGTTTGTAAAAGAGACACTTAATTAAGATTTATGTACTTTAATTATATTGCTCTTTTAAAAAAAATCAATTAACATACGGTTCTATTTATAATTATTTTTTATAATGACCATTTTTATTCAAATTTAAATCACTTTTATAAACAGACTAGCGGTGGTAGGGTTGCCTTCGGTAACTCTCTACACATACACAGTAAGTAGAAATTAAAGATAAAAATTTATCCTTTTGAGGCCTCGTGTGATGCCACTGTTTATTTGAAATTGTGGTGGGTGATCAAATTTGACAATTTTTTCTGCATTTTTATATTAAATTTCTTACAACTGCGAACTCATTTTTAAAAATGAATTTTTAATAGGTGTGGTGAAATGCAAAAAAAAAAAAAAGAAGTCTTCAAGATTACTTTTGAAAGCAACAAAACTTGAAAAGTAAGTAAATTTTTATTAAGTGATAAAATCAAAATATAAAAACTAATATATTTTTTTTTTTAGGTAAAGGTGAGGTTCGGTGGGCTATAAGGGGAGGAGGAGGCCCAAAAGAAGAAAAAAACAAATTTTTTTTTAGGTAAATTAATAATCTCTTCACAAGATTTTTTTTTCTTAAAAATATGGTATGACTAGTCGCCCAGCACACAATTTTATCTTACCTTCGGTAATCGAAAATTGTGTTCTGTGCTTGGCACACCAGATTTTTTGTGTCGACACATATTTAGTTTCCGACAGAACGGCACATTTGAATTTAAGATGTATAAAATATATAAACATGAGAAAATATTTATATTTTGTTACCATGGCAACCATTTCTCCTACTTTTCTATGAAGTACAAGAGTAAAGCGGTCTTCAGAAGATTTCAATGACTAAATGAGAATTTATTGTTTGTAGATGGCCGTGAGGATGATCATTTTAATTATAAGGACCGTCGGCCAAAAATTAAATACTTTTGTGTATTATCCGTTTATTTGTAAATATTTCGACCAGTGCTATGGAATCATCTTCAGTACAATCAACAGATGTTTTGCAAATCTCATCCAATATAACAAAATAGCTGAGCATTCCAGGAATGCAATTTTTATAAAAATTCATGTGTATAAATGGGGGGTGGGGGGTGTATTATATATAAATCGGTAAAGTATTCGTTACAGCTGTAACATTCGCTTTAGGTGTACCATAAACAGTTGGATTCAAGTCTCATTTGCAAAAAAGGGAATATAAAATATTTATAACTCCATATGGGCTACAAATTCAGTTTATCTACCTGTAGTCACTGTCTGTCCACTCATGATTCGCGAGGGGCTTAACGATTTAAATACGATTTACTCTAATAGCTAATTTATTAAAGAGACCCGGATTATAGTTAAAAACAAAGGGATAATAGAATTGATTTATCATGGATAAAATAATATGAATAACATGGAAATTCTTTGCTATTGATTCGAAAGTTTATGGTGTAATAAAACCATGCCTAATTTAAATATTTTTATTAATTAAAATATAGGCTATAATCCAAGATTTCGGAATAGAAAAAAAAAATTATTCTATAATAATAGTCATTTAAAAAAGTAAAAAGATGAAAGCAAAAATTAAAAACATGAATGATGAGAAAAAAAATACTATTATATAAAAGTAAATATTTGCATTCTGGTGAATAGAGTTTGATTAAAACTCGAGGTTAAAAAAATATTTGTAATAACCCCATTAAAATATCTTAGTCCCTCTCTCTCTCTCTATCTTTTGAAATTAATTTTTGTGTTGTTTATTTTTATTATTATTATATTCTGATGGGAATTTTCTTTCTCTAATTTATAATTATTTAGAAGATAAACTTCAATTAAAAAATACTTTATTTACATTTTAAAGGACAAACGATGGTTTTTGGACCATCTTTGAAAAATTAAATATTTCTGTAAGTCGATTTTAATTCATTATTTGTTTCTGAATTGTGAAAGTATATTTTGTCAACTGGTCATTCAAATTACATGTGTTAATATTTGAAAGGTCTAATTAAAAAAACAGTCTCGATTTCGTTATGTTGACTGTTGGCTGGCTGTTTATTATTGGCATCGATATTATTTATTATTGAAATCGATATTTAAGCCTATCTGGTAGATGAAATGAATAACACCTGGTTGCGAATTTTATTAAAATTACCTGCCGATTTCACCACAAAATATGATGTCTTTATCACTTACTAGATCGCTTTTAGTAAACTCATTTTTAAGTATTGATAGAAAATATATTAGCTACATAGGTTGTATCATCCAAAAAACAAAAGAAATCGAGTTAAAAAAAAAAATATTTTTAATTTCCATTGTATTGTATAAGAAAGCGACTTGGCCAGTAACTGCAACAGGAACTATAAACAGTACGACTAAAATGCAAAGAACTTGTTTGATATACGACAATATCATACAGTTTAGGGCCAGTTTCTTCATTTCTAATTAACTAGCTATCCCTCGGATTAGCAAGTTAACTATGACTTCCGAGTTTTTTAACACATTGTCAAGCTAATCATATGATTAAATAAGAGCACAAGTCGGAGTTAGTTAAGATACAAAACACAAAGTTCTGTATAAGGCTTTTAATAAAGTGGTGAAATTACCCACAGAGCACAAAATGTTGCAGCAATATTGCCAATCTTGCTCAATATTGACAATATTGAAGCAACAGTGATGCAATATTTCTGCAATGTTGCAAAAAGGCGGACAGGAATATTGCAACAATATTGCTGCAATGTTGCTGCAATATTCCTAGCTTGGAATATTGCCAATATTTTGCAAGATTTGCAATATTGATGCAATATTCCTGCAATATTAATTGGCACTTTATGCAAGATTCGCAATATTTCTGCAACAATGCTGTAATATGATTTTACTTCATGTACACTAAGAGGGGCATATAGCCCTATGTACAATTGATTGAATAAATAAATAATAAATAATTAAATAAAATATTTTGTGCTATGTGGGTAGGAACTAAAGCCTTGTTTATTATTTATTTATTTTTTGGAAATTTCAAAATTTTTTTTAATTAGCTTTAATTATTTTAATTTTTAATATTTTAATTTTTAAAATTTTTAAAAATGATGTGTTTATTAAGTTGGTAACTTCACAAAACTTTACTTATACATCAAATAGCTAATTATATGTGAAAAAATTCATTTTTTTTAACTTGAAGGTTAAGCGTGTTCTTGTTTACAATATCGATGATTTTTTTATTGATTGAATAAGTTTGCTAGTTGACTAGAAGTGAAGCAACCGGCCCTTATTCAATTAAATTTTATCAGTCTGCTTGTTCATTGTTAAAATTAACATTTCTTACCACTACTCTAGTTTACTATAAATAGGCTACTAAATAAAAAGGACAAAAGATATATAGAGTATAAGCATAAAATTATCTGGCATGAAATTAAATTCACTTGTAACTTAGTAACATTTATTCTATGATAAATATAGTAGGTGAGGCGTCTCTTAAATTTTATGGACTCCATTAGTCCTGAGAAGTATATCGGACGTTAAGCCACAAACAAAGAGAGAGAGGCTCCAACAAAACAAAACAAACCATCCCAGGCAAAATGCCGTCGTTTGTCGTCGGCCTGGAACTCACTTGACAAACACCCGTGGTTACCAGGGATCCAGACTCTTATTCTACAATGTTTTCTCCAGAAAAATTTCCTTCTCTTTGTATGTAATTAAATGGAATTAAGTTTTTAATCCATTAATTTAATTAAATCGGATCAGATAAGCGGAAAATATTTTTTATAAAAATGTTTATATTTAAATATTTTTGCTTTCTCTTGCCTATATGCTGTATTGATGAAGATCTCTGGCTGTAGGAGGCTTAATAATGGTGATGGAGTCAGGAAAAAAAACCAGACGATTGCAGCCAAATATTCTTTTATTTAAATACTCGCCCTCATGGCTGACGTTTCGGCCGAGGCCTAGACTATCTTCAGAGCCGGCTGGCAATAATCAAAAAGTGTGGATATTTGCAAAAAACAGTGACATTTAGCATGTGGTCCGCTCATAGCAAAACGTTCTCTACGTTTCGCTAAGAACGAACCACATGTTGTCACATGTTGACATTTAGCATGTGGTCCGCTCATAGCAAAACGTTCTCTACGTTTCGCTAAGAACGAACCACATGTTGTCACTGTTTTTTGCAAATATCCACACTTTTTGATTATTGCCAGCCGGCTTTGAAGATGGCCTAGTCTTCGGGGGAGGCGTCAGCCGTGGGGGCGAGAATTTAAATAAAAGAATATTTGACTCCAATCGTCTTTTTTTTATCATAAATGCTGTATGTTAATACTGTATATAGAAAGTTGTGGATTCATGTCGAAAATGTTGTCAAGATTTTAATGGAAATAAACGTTGAGAGGCCCAAAAAAGTGCATCTCCGAAAATGGTCGGTGTTCAAACTAAAGCAAATGAGTTACAAGGTTGAAATTTTATATTTAAGTTGAGTACACCCCTGAGACGTAACACGAAGATTTTAAATAAAATCGGCCAAAGGATTTACTACTTTTTTTATTTATTTATTTTTTTCATTTTTTTCAAAAATCGTTCTAACGATTTTGATTTAATTCATAAATCAATTATTTTTTAAATACTTTTTAAAATGTATATTCTTATTTTGCTTCCAAAATTGTTTAAAGCACAGTTTACTCTTGTACTTCATAGAAAAGATGGGAGAAATGGTTGCCATGGTAACAAAATATAAATGTTTATATATGCCGACTCAAAAATCTGGTGTGGCAAGCACAAAATACAACTTTCAATTAGCGAAGATAAGAGAAAGTTGTACTGTGCGACCATTCACACCAGACTTTTATAATTCCATTAATTATATTAAGAATTATTTTTATATACTGTTATTAATTAATAGATGAATTAAATAATTACTCCATTCCATTCATTTAAATAAATGGAAGGGCGGTGTCTTCCCTCTCTCTTATGCAAAACAAGCATGAAGAATTGACCCTGGATTTTATTTTTATTTTTCCCGTTTAGCCGGAGGCTTTGGAGACCGTGGGGTTAACATAAGTTGAAGTAACCAACCGTAAAAACTACGTATCGTGTGTGTTATTTTAAATAAAAAAAATTGTTACGTTTTTTTTTTTTTTCATTCAGACTAATACACATGAATAGTTTTTAAAAGAGGAATCATCAAATCATCATCATTCCTGACCTATCCATTTTCAGTTGAACGAAATGCCTTTTATAAATTTTTGCTGATTCAAAGCTCCTCTCCCTCGCTCAGGCATCATCAATAAGGCAGTTTCCCTTTTCATATTACATAGAACTCCTCACACGCAATTGAAACCCGTTTTCAACAAAAAAAAAAAAAAAAAAATGCGTTTAATAAAATCTAAATTCATCTATCAGTGATTGTGAGTCAGTGTAATTTCAAAGTGGTGAAATTAATTAGATATATAAATGGTTATAAAACATTTTTTTAATTATGATTATCCATAATTCATTGAAAACAAAAAAATTATTTTTTTTTTTAAGAGCAATTGATAAAAAAATATAACGAATTAAAAATATGAAATCAGCAATTTTGTAAAATATTCAACAATTCACGCTATTGTATTTGATTGTTTTTTTTAAATAAGAGAAAATAATTTAAAATTTTATTATTATAACTACACATGAACAAGAAAATTAACAACAAAAATAACACTTTAACTATTACTTTATTCAGTTACAGTCCAAAATGTTTTTTTTTTTTTAGGAGAAACTACGTAGTTTATCCTAGGACACACTAGTTTGTCCTGAGTGCGTTCGGATAAACTGGTTTCTCCTAGACCAGACTCGCTTATCCTAAATGAGTTAGGTTGTCCTAAAAAAATGTTTCGCCTGTAACATATATAAAGAAATAATATGTCACATTACTAACCGATTTAGTGAAAATGGAGAAAAACAACGGGGGGGGGGGACTGTGGTTTGGTTAGTCTTCTTCCTTCCGTCCCCCTTTCCCCGGAAGAGGAAAAAATAGTATCTAGAACTGAAGATGTAATTTTTGGCATCCAAAACTTTATTGTCTTTTCATAAAAAACCAAATGCTAACTAGATATAAATTTAGAGCTTTTGTTTTCTTTTTTGTGTGATAACTCACACACACAAAAAAAAAAAGAGAAACATTTGTTTTTTCTTATGGGAACTCAAAATTGGTTTTCCTCACATTTTAGGCTACTATTGGATATGCGTTGTTGTTAGTATCGTTAGGTACTGTACCTATTAATGTTTAGCTAGTTCGTTTTTTGTTAGAATACCTTGATTTGTTTTTAATTTAGAATCCAATAGAGAGCTAAAATGAAAGATATTTTCAATGATTTATTCAATGAAAGATTCATAAGGAGATGCGGTCAGATTTGATTGAGAGATTGAGTCCCAGGTTCCAGGTTTTGCGAAAAGATGTTTTTTGTTTTGTTGACGCATTCGTGAGTCTGATATGTTTTTGTATCTTTTAAGGTGGGTTTGAGGCTGGCTCTATGGGTTAAACAAGTAGGGAAGGGTTACCATTTCTCCAGGAATAGCCTCCAATCCTTGAGGATAGTATTGTTAGGTACTGTACTATTAAAGTTTAGTAGTTATTTTTGGATTGAGAGATTGAGGGCTCTAACGATCTGATGGAGGGCTTTATAAATAAATAAATTTATTGACGACCGACTTAAAGGCGCAAGTCCTCGATGGTTGGATCCAAACCACCACAATACAAATTTAGAATACAAAAACAATAAACAAACTTAAAAAAAAAAAAAAAAAAAAAAAAATAGAAATGTATGCTCATTAACAAACAACATTTTAATAGAAACGGAATATCCATCATCTAAAAACATAACAAAATCAGACTGTTTTTATTGTAATTTGCTTTTAATTTCCCAAATAAAAGAAACGTTTATAGACAGAGGGTTGTTTGTATTTTAGACCGTGGGGCATTTCGAATTCGATAAACTACAAAGGCTCGTTGGGCCCGGGCTCTGAGATAAAGCCATAGCTCTCTTCCTGACCTTTTGCCCAGCAGCAGCAGCATTCACCCTTTCCATTGCCAAATGGGAAGGGAGCTCCTAGATTAAAAGCGAGCCCGAGGTCTGTTTGTTCGAGGAGACGATGGAACATTTGAGGGGACTGAAATGAGATCAAAACGGCCGGCCGCAAATCTAAAACAATGTCCTGTCTATTGGACGGGCCACATATGCGCCAGTTGATCAAACAAGTTGATTTAGGAGACAGCAGAGGAATATAAAAAATGACTATCTCTCTTTTTTTTTCAATTACTTACTGAGAGAGTGAGAGAGAGCAAAACATTTTTGCGTTTTATTATCTTTCTTTTTTTAGAGCACTAATCAAACTTCGTATAAACATTAGTGATTAATTTAAAAAACAATGTTCCCAAAAAAAAAAAATTATAATCAAGAAAATTAAAAAAAGAACGTTCTTTTGTTAAAATCTGAGATTAATCAAAGGTAGAATCATTATTTGTGCTAAAATAAAGATATTAAAATTTATGCTTTTTTTGACCTCAGAATTCAACATTTTATGACTATGATAATTTAATTATTAAGATAAAAAAATTTTTAGAAAAATTACACTAAAATGAAGTAGGCCACATGCATATATATATTGAGAAAGATGAATGTGCAATTAGGTACCGAAATTTATTAAGTTTGAAATAAAAATCTGGTGTGATTGGTCGCACAACACACAACTTTCTCTTACATTTGGAAGATAAAGTTGTGTTCTGTGCTTGTTACACCAGATTTTTTTGAGTCAAGATATATTTATTTTTAATGTGGAGTAGTACTAATATAAATATTTAATAAGCATTCGTGGAAGATTATTGAGTTTAGTTCTGATGTAGGCGAATCAAGAATAAAACAATTTGTTTTTTATGTACGATTTTTTGGCTTGCGACTGCAGCTACAGTTTCGAGGTCTTACTCCTCATCTTCAGGCCTAAGAACAGAAATTGTTTTATTCTTGATTTGCCTACATCAGAACTTAACTCAATAATCTTCCACGAATGCTTATTGAAGATATATTTAGTTTCCGACAGTTTGGTACATTTGGAAATTTATAAACATGAGAGAATATTTATATTTTGTTACCATGACAACCATTTCTTCTATCTTTCCTATGACCTACAATAGAAGAGTAATTTTAATCAAAATCGTTGGAGAAAATTTTAAGAAAATAAAAAAAAAAAAAAAACTGAAAAAGTGCATCAGTAAAGTACTAGTACTTTTTGGCCAATTTTGTTCAAAAGCTTCGAGCCACGTCCTAGGAAGATATCTAACTTAAATATAAAATTTCAACTTCATAACTCTTTTAGTTCTTGAGATATTTTGCCAGACACACAGACCTAAAAATCTGATACACATTTTTCATATTCACCAATATAATTTAGAAAAAATGATGTATGCCTGATTTTGCTAAATAATGACAGAAAACAGTTTCGGCTTTAATTAGTTAAGGCCAAAACAGTTTCCTAAATAGAGAGTTTTATTTCGTGGAAACTAATTACCTGGCTGCCTTCTCCTTTTATCTATTGTTTCAAAACAATAGCCTCTTTATTTCTTCAAATAATATTTAAAATATATTTGAACTGTTTTCGCAATACTAGAAAGATAGGGAAAGACTCATGGCTTTCCCTCTCTCCTATACAAAAAAAAATCGGGAATGCCTTTACTAAAACTTTCTCGTATATTCTTTTGAAATAGTATTTTAATCTATAAATATGTGAAAAAATCTTCAATGACAAAAAATAATGAATGAAAAAAAATAATTTTTAAATTTTCTTGAATCCCTACTTATTTTCCCATCTAATAATAAAAATAAAAAACTATTACCCCGTTATACAATATATTTATTTTTTTATAATAATAATTTATTTATTTTAATATTATCAACAAATCTTTGAATGAGTTAAATATTTCCTATAACGAAATACTTTTCCTACCAGAGTTAGAGAGGAAGTCAGTTAATTCCAGAATAAATGCCAAGCCAAACGAGTAGGAGTAAGGAAAGGGAAAAATTCCCCAGGAATGTTTGCTTTGGGATTCTTCGGGTTCAGTTTCGCTTAGAGCTGCTTTCTTACGGGCAAATCAATTAGACGAAGCGTAGTTTAATCTACCCGGAATCTCACCAACGTCAATATTATTGTAACTGTACCTCGAAAAGCCCTCAACGATGTCTTTGGTGAGATTGAGGTGAGAAAGAGAGAGGCAAGGAGAAAGGAAAAGGTAGAAAAGCATAGGATGGTTCGCATTCTCTGGAAACAAGATTAAACTAGAGGTGGCTATCAAAGAAAAATAAACACCGATGTGGCCATCATGCCAAGGGGGTAGATATAAAGGAGTTTTAACAAAGAAGGCCCCAAAAGGGTGAATAACAAATTTCCAGATTAAAAAAAAGCATAATTTTACTTTCCCGTATATGTAATATAAGATAAGGAGAAAGTAAAAAATCTAACTCTCCAAATTTTTTTATAAAAATAAACTTCATATCAAATAGTTAGCCAGTGGGACGAAGTCCGCCTAAGCGTGGCTAGTATATTTAACTCTTGTATTTATTTTATGATTAAAATTAAATTTTAATTGTCTCAGCTGAACCCCCCTCTCCCCGTCACCGACTAATCAGGTGTTTAGTAAAGTGAATCTCTTCTCTGTCATAAAAAATTTTTTTTAATCAATAAATTTAATTTCCTTTGTACAAAAAACTCAATTGAATCTTTGAAATATATAATTTTCATTTTGAATAAATGAAATGGTCATTTCAATGTATATAATTAAAAAACATTTCTTTCATAAAAGTGTTGTCTTAAGTATTCCCGATTAAATAACAAATTAAAAAGCAAACGTGTGGGGTCGTGGAACGAAGTTCTTCACGCCTTTTGTTCAACTCCGAATATAATTTAATATGAATATTATTTGGTGTGACTGGTCGCAGCAAAGTTCTTCCTAAATCTCACAAAATTAAAACTTATCATGAATAAAATATTTTTTCTGACAATTCACAAAGATGATTTTTTTCTATAGATTTATTTAAGGTAGTCGGTTGTTAACCAAAACCAAAATATAGTGTTGTGGCTGTAGATATTCAAATTAGGAGAGGACGGGAGCCTTCCCGGTACAGAGCAGCCAAGTAAAATAAAAAACTTTATATCCTGTCGCCAACGTTTCGAGCGGTAGTAGCACTCACCTTCAGAGCAAGCAGAATTGTCAACAATAAGTACAGGTGGTGCGGTATATGTATGTATAAACATGTTTGTACAATTTTGCATAGTCAAAATTGTCAAAAATAAGTACATGGTCATAAAAGTGTGCAATAAACAACTTTTATGACCATGTACTTATTTTTGACAATTCTGCTTGCCCTGAAGATAGGTACGACTTGCGCTGCCGGTGATAAGATATAAAGTTTTTTATTTTACTTGGCTGCTGTGTTCCGGGAAGGCCCCCATTCATTCTCTTCTAACCAAAATATAGAATTAAATACTCTTCTAGGAATGAATTCAATTGTTGATATGCCTCTAGCACGATGGTTATTATTGCTTAAATTATCAAAATTCAGTGGGAGTTTGTTCGCCAAAGGGTTATTATAATGAATTATTTTATTATTTTCAGAATATGTTTGTTTTTTATAATTTAAATTTTTAACATTTTCAATCTATGGTTTTAGGAATGAAGTGGTGGGGGTTGGTACTTTTCTTGTTATGAGAATCTGTAGATTCAATATATTTTTATCATCTGTGAAACTAAAATAAAGAATCTGGTGTGACTGGCGCACCAGATTTTTCGTGTCGACATATATTTAGTTCCCGACAGTACGTTACATTTGAATTAAGATGTAAAATTTATAAGTATGGGAAAATATTTATATTTTGTTACCATGGCAACCATTTCTTCTATCTTTTCTATGGAGTACAAGAGTAAAGTGGTCTTCAGAAGATTTCAATGGGAAAATGAGAATATACATTTTAAAGAGCATCTAAAAAATAATTGATTTATGAATTTAAAAAAAAATCGTTGAAGAGAATTTTGAGAAAATGGGAAAAAAAAACTGAAAAACTACATCAGTAAAGTACTAGTACTTTTTGGCCGATTTTGACTAAAAGCTTATTTTCACGCTCCGGGGAGGTGTCAAACTTAAATATAAAATTTCAACCTCCTAGCTCAATTCCTTCATGCTTAAAATTGAACACACACAGACAGACAGACCATGTCGCGAAAACCACTTTTTTGGATTCAGGGGACCTCAAAACGTAAAGATCCATCAAAATCTCGATATCGAATTTTTGACATGAATCCAATACTTTCTCTCTCTCTCTCTCTCTTATATATATATTACATATATACATAGGTAAGAGAAAGTAAAAAATTATTTGATTATTTTTCAATGAGACAAAAAAATTTTAATTATTTTATAAAATAAATATTTGTTAAAAGCTTTTGAAAATTTTTAGTATATTTAGAAATGCCCTATATAATAAAACGCAATATTAGAAAATCGGAAAGTAATCAAAAGTAAAGAGGCACTTGAAAAATACAAGAGGTTTATACAATTCGATCGAGATGGCAATTTCACTTTAGGGTATTTTAATTTTGACTGTTTTGATGTTGTCGGATTGTTTTGACATAAAAACCTCTCCATCTTAAATCATTCGTCTCCATTGCCTGTTCGAATAATTAACGCTTCATTTTGTTTGGAGATTTTTTTTTTTTAACACACAACGCCCAGAATCTATTAATCTCTATAGCGAGAATTAATCAAGTAAAAAGCTGTTGGGTGTATAAATTATTTTAGAATGACAAGGGCTTTTGGTTGCGATTTTATTTTTTTTATTTTGAAAAGATAAAAAAAAAAACCAATATATTATTTACATCACGCTAATTAGATATAATTTAGGTTAATATAAAAAGTAAGATGGTAAATTGTTGTTATTGTTGTATACAGTATAAGTTTAATTTTTTTTTTCTCACTTTTTTTTTCTTTCATCAAGTTTTTATTTCGTGATGTTTTCATTTTAATCTTCTAATGAAAATATAAATTATAAATGAGTTTTTGTTTAGTTAAGGAGTAAATAAAGAAAAAATTCCAATATTGTTAGTTAACATTCTGCTCATTATCTTTGAGTTTTTTTTTTTTTTTTAAGCAGAATTAATCTCAAAAAATAGGGTTTGTGATGTTAAAAATTGACTGCTTAAAAACTGAAGGTTACCTAATCATTGAGACCTGAAAAAGTTTATTTTCACCTACCTCTGAATTTATAATATTAAAGACATTACGAGAGATGAATTTTTTACTATCTCTTACCTCTATATATCTTAATATATAGAGAGAAAGTACCGTATTGAATTCATGTCAAAAATTCGATGTCCAGATTTGATGGATATACACGTTTTGAGGTCCCCTGAGTCCAAAAAAGTGATTCTCGGGGACATGCTCTGTCTATGTGTGTGTGTGTGTGTTCAATTTAAACCATGGAGGATGAATAATTTTATAAAGCTTGAGCTAGGAGGTTGAGATTTTATATTTAAGTTAGACAGGAGCTTTTAATCAAAATCGGCCAAAAAGTACTAGTACTTTACTGATGTACTTTTTCAATTTTCTTAAAATTCGCTCCAATGATTTTGATTAAAATTCATAAATCAATTATTTTTTAGATCCTCTTTAAAATGTATATTCTCATTTTGTTCTTGAAATCTTATGAAGACCACTTTACTCATTAACTTCATAGGAAAGATAGGAGAAATGATTGCCACGGAAACACAATATAAATATTTTCGCATATTTATAAATAATACATCTTGAATTCAAGTGTACAGAAAGGGACAATATTAAGTCCCACCCATTCGTTTTCTACTTGTGATTATTTATTTCATTGTTTTTAAAAAAATATATAGACTATATTTTTTAATGAAAACTTTTCTAGAAAATTTCCAATAAAGATTTTCATTTTCTTTTATAAAAACAATATAATCACTAGTAGAAAACGCATGGGTGGGACTTAATATTGTCCCTCATTGTACTGTACTGTCGGAAACTAAATATATATCGACACAAAAAATCTGGTGTGATAAGCACTGAACACAACTTTCAATTGCCGAAGGTAAGAAAGTTGTCTTCTGTGCGACCAGTCACACCAGATTTTTTGAATTGTTATAAGGAAGTCTTTGGTCATTCTCGACATCTATATGTCCAAGTTTTTATTAAAAGAATCAAAATTCAATTTTTTCTAATGAACATTTATTTATATTCATTATAATCTTTTCTAACTTCGAGATCAAAGTAGCTCCCTGATTTAGATATACTGTGTATATATATATATTTCAAAAGAACTTTTTTTAATTAAAAACATTCTTATATTAATTTTAAATAAACCAACTTAATTAATACTCCTCGAAACAAAATATATTTAATTAAATTAATCTCTTTTTATTTTCCTTAAATTTTTTTCCTTTTTTTTTATATTAATATCTTTGATGAAAAATAACCTAGAGATCTTATCATATTAATCTTCCTTTCTTCTTCATTTATGATTTCAGATCCCTCTTCGTCTTCTTTTTTTTTTTCCACCCTAAAAAAATGTTTGAGTTTCATTTTTTTTTTCACTCCCCATTCCAACTGTTAGCCATTTAAATGAAGTTATTAAAGGCATAAAGTCTGGATTGCTTTCAAGAAGAAGGGTGACTTCCTAATGAAAAAATTATAAGGAAGGAAAGGGGTAGAAAAGTTGTTTATTATTGGGCGTTTTTTAGGAGGTGGTTGGGGACTCCTCGGTGACAGTGTTCGGTGACAGTTTTTACAAACTGCCTTCGGAATGGAATCAAACGACCTTTCCAGAGGAATATTAACTGTCTTGGGGCGAGAGCTTAACGTCTCCTGTGTATATATCACTTCTTCACTGGAAAAAAAGAAGAAAACGAAAAGCATGCTGCTGGCAAAATACCCAAATTCAATACATATATATATATACTCGTATATATACAACCTGAGAAAAGATCCCATGTTAATTTTTCATCCCTTCCCTTATTCCCAGAAGTCAACCCCCGAAAAGCGAGAGCTCTAACCTATTTATTCCCTCATTTATTCATATTGCTTTTTTTCGGTCTAGATACTCTAAAAAGATTTTTTTTTAACTTATCACTTTAAATAGATAGAGCTATTTCTTAACAAATTTAAAAAGTTGCTTCTCCAGAAATATATTTTTCAAATGCAAATTTGTCTTTAGTGATTCTAAAAGGACTTAACCAAAATTGAAATTAAATCACTATATAAATTTATTTTAGTATATACCTATTTATTTTTAAAAATAAACTTATTTTGATTTAAAATATATATCAATTCTATTATTGTAAATACCATGGGGTGCATACATTAGTGTGTTTGGCTGCTGAAAGATAAACAATGTTTTTTTTTAATTAATTTTATGCTGGTAACCGTTGGTTCTAGTTGAAACATTATGCTTTAATAGGAGAATTAAATTCAATTATAATACACAAGGTTTTTTGTTTCAATGATTTATTTGTTTTAACATTAACACTTTATACGCATTTCGACACAAGTGAGTTACATACTGAGTATGTAACTCATTTCTGATTCTATTAAAGTGTTACTGTTAAATAAATAAATCATTGAAACAAAAAACTTTGTGTATCATACTTGAATTTTTTTTTTTATTGCCTCAGAGAGAGTTTTAACAATCACGCACAAGGCGAATTATTAGCGTGAGAATTTGGGTAGACTACCTTACAGCAATCAATGGTAAATTAGAAATAATTTTTTTCAGTTTTTGCAGAAATTATTATCTCTATGTAGATTAATATACAAGAATTATTATTATTATCTCTCTCTCGGCTAGGAGCTCCGGACCTTTTAAGCTCAAATCTTAAAATTATAGGTGGGGGTGGGGGCTGTATTATTTATTATATAGTAGCTCCGGGGCCTACAATTCTTAACAACCAAACACAGTTTAATTTAATTTTTAAAATCACTTCTGATAATGACACATGAGTTTCAAAATGCGTATTAATTGTTAAAATTGTAAATTTTTAATAATTCTTTGAATCTTATAATCTAATGTTTTTAATTTTTTATATATTATAATATTATATACATATAGATATATATATATATTAGATATATTTTTATAAAAAAAATTTTCTTTTTTTTTTTGTTTTGGTACTTTCCGGCTACTGAGGCCATTTAGGGACTTAAACATATTTTTTTCTTTTTTTTTTAACTCACTTTTTTCTCATTCACACTCCCACTCACACACACATTCACACAGTCTTTTCGGCAACCTAAGGCCATTTAAGACTTTACAATAACCGTTATTATTTATATTATGGGGGTCCAGGCATTTCTATTTAAGCCATTTGGTATCCAAATGGGGGGAGTGGAGAGGGAGAATAAGGTGCGCCGACCCCGCACCGCGGCAATAATAAGGGCGAGGACAGAAGAAGGTATCCAAATGGCTTAAATAAAATCATCGGACTACCTGGGGTCCAAACCCCCAACCTCGGTATAGAAGGACTTCATCATATATTTAATTTTCAATATATCGATGGACACCGGAGGCGTTCAAAACGCTATTTCCTCAGGGTCACCCTCCGAGATTAATTATTCAACAAATTTCATTAAAATATCGTTAAAATAATTAGAATTTTTAATAATACCATTTTTTTTTTTTCGTCTTGTATTAACAAAAAATAATTATTTTTTAATAACGTCACTCATTTTTTTAATAGTTTCTCATAAATAGTTGTTAGTTTAATTATTGAAAGAGAGAGAGAAATATTTTTTTTTTTTTTTCAAATAAATAGTCTGATAGTAAATTTACATAAATTTTATCGGCCTGTCACTTTTGACGAATTCCGCCTGACTGGCCTGATTTAAAAAATAAATCCTCACTCCCACCACCACCACCAACAATAATAAATAAAAATGATTTTAAAATTCAAATAGTGAATCATATTCTTGACTTAATCTTTTATTAAAATCAACCCCTTAATTTTAATTTTTCTCTATATGATTGTTCATTCCATTTCAACACAATTAAATACGTACTTTATGAATAAAAAATTACATTCATTTAAATAACAGAACGCAAAAAATTTTTCCTCTTTTACTATTTATCATGTGAATTTTCTAGGGGACTTTTAATTTCTCTATTAAGGCTTAAGAATAAATTAATGTTCAAAAATTATTTTTTTACTTAATTATAAACTCAAAATAAGATAATTAGATCTATGTGTTTGTGAATATATGTATATATCACTTGAAGTGCTTGTAAAAAAAAAAGTTGACCTCGTAAATTCCTATTTAGTTACTAGGTTAGGTGTCTCGGGCAGTCTTAATTTCTCGTAACAAAAATGTTAGTTATAACTCTGTTGGGGGCGTCGACAAGAAACATGCTTCTCGGCTCTTTTTCTCCCCCTGGGATGGGGATGGAGAATTTCCCAACCAACGACCGGCTGTTCGCTATTTTAAATATGAACGCGTCTGTAATCTCACTAAAAATACGTTAGAATCCCATTTAGAGAGTGCCTTTTAGTGCCGCATATTTTTTTCTCCATGTTCTTCTTCTCTGGAGAAATTTTTTTTTTTTTTTACAATCCTATTTTGTATATATTATAATTTATAAGTTAAATGAATAAAGTCTTTTATCTAATTTTAAAAGTTAGAATATTCTTTTTTTTTTTCAAACGCAGAGATTATTTGTATGTTTACAAACAAACAAAAAAAAGAGAGACATTTCGAATTCCAATTGAGATTTTCTACTAGATTTGACAAATGTGAAAAATATTACGATTTCTGCAAAAAAAATTCAGAAATTATGGTTTTTTGTTAATCCACTATATATAAAATTGGAAATATCCCCGAGTTGAAATTTAACTCCTACTTTTACTCCTCTGGCCCTGATTAGTTCCAATTTAGAATAGCCAACCTAGCTCCGACTTTGAACCCAGAGATCATACCATTTACCAATAGGCTCTAAATTTTATCTTCATTAGAGACCCTACTTTGGTCCCCGAACTTGTAGAAATTGAAATTTGTACCATTTAGGGGTTCAAAGTCGGACCTAATGCAATAGGCTAGATCTACTTTGAATCCACAAAACCTACTATACGAGGCTCAATGTCAGTCTTAAATTTTAACTCAGATTTAAGGATGCCTTTTTTCATTGTTTTATAAGTCTGTATATGAGGCCTTATAGACTTTAAAGGATAACTTCTGGACTTTTTTTTAATTTATTTTAGAAATTAGAAACTGTCCTATTTATTAGAAACTGTCCTATTTATATGAGTTTTGTATCCGTATTCATAGTGGCTCCTTGAGGAAGATGGAATCCTTATAACTATAGGATTCCTTGTTCCTCAAGCAATGACTATGAATACGGGTATTAGACTTATAAAACAACAATCAGAAGTTATTTTAAATTTGTTTTAGTTCTTTTTCAGCATCTAAGGCCATTTAGGCCCTATTCCTATAATAACAATTTTATTTGACAAAAGGCTGCGATAATTTGTTCGAATGTATTATTTTTCTTATTTATGTCATTCATCAGATTAGAAAACATGTTGCATCTTTCAAAAGACTGTCTGATCCGTTCCAACTTTGGTTTAAACTAATCGCGTTTGAAAGTTTAAACTGTTTAGTTTCCAATAAACTCTCATCGAGAATATTTCGTTTAGACATGAAAAATAAGGACTTAAAGGTTTTTTATTAAATTAATTTTTTTTTCTTCTCCCTACAGCTCTTATATCATAACTTTTAACGGTGATATTTTTCCCATTACTATAAATATAATAACAATAATCTAAAGAGAATGTCATGTCGTGATTTGGAGGGGAAAAGAGTATCTCACGCGATGAGCCATTGTCATAGAACAGAGACGATAGACGATAGACTTGACTCATTAGCTGTCGAGGAGCATCAGTGCCATTTATAATGCCGATTGAATTAATCTCAATTAGGAATCAACATTAGAGAGATATTTAGAGATAATGTGAGATGGATGATGATAATGATTAATGTCGCGCTAAGAGAGATTATTGATAAATAAATGAATACTTACAGGCCAATACGATTAATATAATACAATTGACACTTCAAAAAAAATAAAATGAAGATTTTCTAAATAATTATTATCGCATAAGCGAGACCCATCTCTAGGATAAATAAATATTTATATTCGACAACAATTTGTTATTTTTGAACTTAAACTCTTACACTTTGTTAGATTGGTTGCATGTGATTGTTGATCGTTTTCAAACAGCCTCAAAACAGTTTTTGATATATTATTATTTTTCTTATTTACCCTATCGGCTACTGATGCCATTTAAAGGGTTTATTGAAAATACATTATTCAGTGTAATAATGAACCATGTCCGAATTTCAATACTAATCCCCCAGAGTGTAGCAGTTTCTTAATGTGCGAGTCTAGGGGTGCTAATTTTGGGAGTTTCCAGCGGCCACAATTTTGAAACTATCGACCTCAAATTTTTTTTTAAATTAAAGCTACCGGTATTTAAAATATCTACAACTTATAGAAGCCCTTTTTTTGATTTTCGAAAAAATAAATTTTTTTAGATTAATCGCATTAAATAAAAGATATTTTTAAAAAATCCGCTCTATATCTTATAGATAATTAAATAAGTAATCGTTGTGTTAAAAAATAATTAATTTTCTACCCTTAATTAATTATCTGGAAACTTTAAAATGAAATGGAATAAATCCCTATGGGAAAAACTAACGCCATCTCTTGCCGCCTCGAGTAACTTAATAGTCAATCGTGTTCTAACGGCTTTTCGAGACGCGCACCGTAATGAAAAAAAAAATCCAAAAATCTGAATCCGAATCGCGACACTTTTTTTATTTATTTATTTAAGGTCTTTTTCGGAAACGAAGGCCATTTAGACCCCGTCTCTATTTATTTCAATTTATTGGTAGCGAATTAAATTAAATTGTCGCATGAGACGGGATGCGAACCCGCGATCCTTGGTACAGAAGAACTAATCCCTACACCAAGGTCCAAGGGCTCTGCCCAACCCTGATTGTAATAAAATTGACAATGAATTAGGCATAGTATATACAGGCCGTACTATACTAATAATTAATTTTCACCTATTCTTGTCAAAGTAATTCCAAAATTATATAATTCAACTAGGCTTAAGTTAACGATCTTTGTAGGATTATTAATCCCAGTTCAAGGCCTCTGGCTTTTTAAATCATTGGTTATGGAAATAAATTTATTTTAATTTGCTTCGTTTTGGTATAATTATTCAAAAAGAAATTTGTATTGATTGCCTCTACTTTAGCAAGATTTTAATCAACTAAAATTTTCGAAAGAAATCACGAATATAAATTGACCTCTTGTATAGCTATTTACTACTAACTTTTTTTTTTTTTTGTATTTCTCAATTCACTTTTAATTATTCAATGAAAAAGTTTTTTTTTTTTTACTTTAAATCAACAAGAAATTATAATAACAATTTTACGAAATTATTTTTTATAGCGTGTGTGTATAGTAAAGTAAATTCATGAGGGTTTTAATCAAATCTAGGATTGTAATTTATTTTGACTTGCTAATAATGACTTGCATGTAATAAAAGAGAGTAGGATTCATATTCATGACGGACCGGATATGGCCCAAAAATCATAATTTTGAGACTTCCCCCACTCTTTTCTCTAAGATATTATTTTACTGCGTGATTAATGTGTCGATATTCCCTTTTTTAAAGGTGACAAGGCTTTAAAAAAAAAAGAAATAATGATAATAATCTCTCGGTTTGTATTCTTGACCTTATATGCTGATACAGTGAAAAAAAATTGAGAGATGGAGAGAGAAAAAAAAATGCCTATGGAAAGCGACTTTGCTTTCTGGTTCATTCGTGCAACATATTTCAAACATTGCTACAAGACGAAAAAAATGAGAAAAGAGATGAATACTTTTTTTTTTTTTTGAAGTTAAGTAGAGTGATTCACATGTACGAAAAATTTACATTTCAAGTGATGGTGGGGGTGGTTGGGTGAATGGGTGAAGAAAGAAAAAAATGGCATCGTCTGAAATAAAGTGGAGGTGCCAAAGATCTACACACAACTATAATACTATGTTGGAATATCTTTAAATAAATAACATTACCCTTTGAATAAGAGATTTTTACTTTTTTTTTTTAATAATTTTTTTTTTTTACCATTTCATTTACAATTTTATTCAGTAGAATAATTACGTTAATAATTTAAAAGAAAAAAAAAAAGATTCGTCTTTCTGGAGATGAAGTACAAAATTATTTAAATATATTTAATTAATTTAAAAAGATTCTCTTTTTTTTTAGAAATTTTATTCATTAGGAAATTAAAATTCATTTTTTTCTTAACCAAAGAACTTGGAGGGTTAATTTTAAATTATTTTTCATTATTATTAAAAATATTTTTAAATTCAATTTCTTTCCGGGGGGCCTGGCAACAGAAAAGAACAACAATCACCACAATCGTTGCGGATAAATGATGCCAAGGACGGCGAAAGCTCGGAATTGGTGACCCCGGGCAATCAGCTTGTGGAACGCCCCCCTGTAGCCATCGATACTATGTATTTTCAAATAAATAAATAAATTGCTTTTTGAGTTTGTGACTGTGATGTGATTATAATTGGAGATATCAGCCAAATTGGGATTATCTAGGTTCAATAAAACTCCCAGAATAAGATGTTTCGGCCTGAATTTATTTGGCCATCTTCAGTTATTGGGAATTATACACATAGTGCAAGTGCAGATGTGATCAAACCAGGACTCGTCAATAATAAAATTTATTTGCTTCATTCAAAATTATATGGCTCCTGTGCCCAAGCTCAGGGATAATTCCAAGAATTATCTCTGAGCTTAGAATAATTCCAAGAATTATCTCTGAGCTTGGGTTGACATATGCACTTGCATTATGTGTATAATTCCCAATAACTGAAGATGGCCAAATAAATTCAGGCCGAAACGTCTTATATTATAAATAAAAATCACCCCTAAATGGCTTCTGTAGCCGAAAAGGGTTTAAAAAAAAAATTCATTTTCTTCTCTGAATAAATATTAAATTTTATTATTGCTAATTTCACTTTACTGTTATCAATAAATTATTATTTTAGTCCGGTTATATAAATTATCATATTATGTTGTATGTATAATTAAGGAGCTTTATAAAATGAACACAAATTATTGAATTTTGACATTAGAATCATTTTTAAATAATATATATTCGTTTTATTTACTAAAATCATAATTTAATTTATTCTATTATACGACAAATGGTATTTATTATAAATCTATATTAAATATAATATATTAAATTATATTTAAAAAAAATAATAATATCGATTAGTTAGTCTTTAATATTGTATTAAATTTCTTCTTTCGTTTTTCTTTCATTCTCGGTCTAATAGAGAAAACTTATTGATACAGCCCCCCCCCCCTCCCCCAAAGCTTTAACTCGACCCCGAAATTTTCTTACATTAGAATGATATTTGCGGTATTTACAGAGCTTTGTTATGATTGCTTGTTGTTAAAATGAATGTCATTGAACAAAAATATAGTAAATTCCTTTAATTATTTGCGGTTATCTTCTTCCAGAGATGATTAATTGACTAAGAACTGCGTATGTAGACTTAATGGTGATGGAATCAGAGACTTAAGAAAACAATTTTTATTTCAATTATGTTAATGACCTTACAGGTAGCGTTTCGGTCCCAGATTTAGACCATCCTCAGAGCTTCATACAATATTAATTGAAACACAATTTCGAATGCAATTACATTTATCATTACTATATATAAAGCGGTAGCAACCGACTTCCTGTCTCTGTATGTATGTGCCTGTTCTCTTGCTAATTAACCAATTCTCATTAGTCATATTTTTATTGAAAAATTATTCTGCCAAGTTTAAAAATTTTGATTCTCATATTTTGACCTTAACATTTTATTAGACTTATCATAAGTCTCTATTTGGTTTTGCTTGCATATCTAACAAGGAGTCCGTTGCTCGTCCCGATTTTGTCCCTTTATCTGGTGAATCTATACTGAAAAATTTTGTATCCTGATCGACTTTTCTCCATCCCTGTAACAATTTTTTTTCTCATCTGAAATTTTAAAATCTGAAAAGGTGTTATAAGGCTCAAAGAAAAGCATTCAACAACTAAAGCTAATAGCGTAACGGGTAGAGGAGAGGGTTAGTAATCCAGGGATACCAAGTTCAAAACTTGGGTTGTCATTGTTTTTTTTTTTGTATTTTTATTGTATAAAAAATAAATATTATATTTATATTATAAAAATATTTTATTTATATTTGCGACATATTTATACAGAAAACAATGAATATTATACAATCAATTAGATATATAAATGAATAATTAAAATATAAAATAAGGCAGTAAGATATAGAAAATTAATGTTTTCTTTATGAAATATCAAAAGAAATATTTCGCCAATACATTTGCTGTCAACAGGAAGTGTCTCTTTAGTTAGTTAGTTAGTTTATATATCTAATTGACTTATTATTAATTGTTTTCTGTATAAATATGTAATATGTAATAAATATGTCGGAAATATAAATAAAATATTTTTATAATATAAATATAATATTTATTTTTTATACATAAATAATACAAAAAAAAAAAAATGAAACCCAAGTTTTGAACTTGGGATCCCTGATTACTAACCCCCTCCTCTACCGTTACGCTATTAGCTTTAGTTGTTGATATGCTTTTCTTTGAGCCTTATAACAATCCTTTTCAGATTTTAAAATTTCAGATGAGAAAAAAATTGTTACAGGGGCATTGGAGAAAAGTTCGATCAGGATACAAATATTTTTCAGTATAGATTCACCATATAAAAGGAGATCAAAATCGGTGACGAGTCAACTGTACTCTCCTTGTAAGTAATATTCTGTACTTCCGAGAACAAACATAATATAATTGAAAAGTTTACTTAGGATTTTGACTTGTGGTTTTAGAACAAGTAATCGCTTTAAATAATACAATATCGGTGAGCCGTGACATGTAAATGTTGAATGGATTTTTTATCCAATAAAATATTAAACAAAAAAAAAAGCGTATGTTTTAAATAAATAAATTTAATCGAAATAAAATAAAAACAGGATAGAAAAATAAAGGCGAATCCTTGGAAAACGAGTGAACAAGGTAGGAATTGTTTTTAGGGATAGGAAGCAAAAAAAAAAGAAAAAAAAAGGGATTCGCTTAAATCCTCGATTAATTGCAAGGGGGGCCATTTATTGACAGTACAGAGCATGTAATAAGCTTAAAAGCGCTCGGTCCAATCATCGACCAGCAAAGCCTTTCCTGTCCTGTCGATACAAGACTTCTATCGGTTTTATTTACCAAATAGAATGGTCATTTCCACTTCCTCTCTCCCTCTTTTTTTTTTAAGTTAAATTTTCATTCGAGATCTAAAATGTTATTACTAATTAATTTTTACTTTCTCTTATCTATATGTGATCAAAAATTGAACTCTGCTTATAATAATCTATATGTGATGTTGATTTTTGATGTTAATGCACATTTTGAGTCTCATTTTGTCCTCAAAATTGTTTGAAACACACTTTACTCGTGAACTTCATAGGAAAGAAAGGAGCCATTGTAACAAAATATAATTAAATTTATGTCGACACAAAAATTTGGTGTCATAAACATAGAACAATTACCGAATTAGTCCTTAAATGGGAGGTTAGAGTTGGGTTTTACTCAATTCTCGGCCTCTCATACTAGGTTGTGTGCTGTGCCACCATTCACACCAGATTTTTTATATTGCCGTCTCTAATTATAGGAAATTATCAATTTTGGACAAAGGGGGCCTCAAAACATATATTTCCATCAAAATCTCGACATGAATCCAATACTATACAGGGTGGAGCATAAATATTTAGATGATTTAAAAAGGACAAAAAAGTCATTCATTTTATTGTTTACATAATAAAAGTTATTGGATGATTGGGAAGTCCATCAAAAAGCTTTTATGTGAGTGCTATTGTTTAAAAATAACATCACTGAGATGGGTTCCATTCTTCTGAATGCAAAACTCTGCACGTCGCTTGAAGGAATCAAAATTATTCGTCAGCATTTCTAATGGAATCTGTTGAATAGCAGTCATGATTGATTCCTTTAAATCTTCACTACTGCGACGTTTGTCACCATAAGAAAAAGTCACATGCCGACATGTCAATTCGCACCATCTTGTTGAAACCACAACGAGCGAAAGTCAGCGTTTCGTTATCGAAGCATCGGTATATCGGACTTTTTCTTATGGAGACATTTAAAACATAAAGTATACGAGACAAAACCTTGCAGCGTAGAAGATTTAAAGGAATCAATCATGACTGCTATTCAACAGATTCCATTTGAAATACTGATGAATACTTTTGATTCTTGCAATCGGCGTGCAGAGTTTTGCATTCAGAAGAATCGAGCCCATCTCAGTGATGTTATTTTTAAACAATAGCACTCACATAAAAAGCTTTTTGATGGACCTTCCAATCATCCAATAACTTTTATTATATAAACAATAAAATAAATACTTTTTTGACCTTCTTAATATTCTAAATATGTACGTTAATAAGAAAGATGCAGCTAAGTTTATTTCTTTATTCGTTTAATTCACACAGCTGACGTTTCGTTTCCGTGTTTGAACCATCCTCAGAGCTGGCAAAAAGTCATTATGAAAGTGTTATAGTGGATTTTATACATTGTTGAACAACTCTTATATAATAAATATATACACATTATGAAGTGACCAGGTACATAAACCAGGTGCATACATATTTATGCCCCACCCTGTAAATTCACAATTAGGTAAGGGAAAGTCAAAAAGGGCGAATAAAAATTGAGATGTAAATTTTTCCACAATCCCAATTACTTTTATATAGGCCTATATAATAGTGCGGGAAAATAATAATTAGATTTATTTTCTATCTCGTTGCAACCAGGCATTATGCAACCCAATTAAAAATATAATTATTTTTTGATTTGTTAATTTGTAACATATTGTATAATTCCAAACATTTTTTTTTTTAGCTTTCCAAACATTTTCTAAAAGAGATACCATTGCCCTTTGTCCATCCATTCGTTCAGATAATTTAAAAATAACATCAAACACCCAGAGGGATAAATTCCACCCCTTTCAAATATTAGTTTTAGTTTATTCATTCATTTTACAAAATATGAATTATAAATAATTTAATTACTTCTAACTTTAAGGGATTCCCACACATTTTAGATAAAATATTTTACTTATTTACTATTTAGTTTAATTATTCTGAACATCTTAAATTTTTTATCATTTACAAAAATAATAATTTTGAGAAATTTGAATAAAATTAAATTGATTGACATTTTACCAGTTATATAACAATAATATTAAAAAAAAAATCTCGACATCGAATTTTTGACATGATCTTTCTCACTATATAGTCTATTACATATATAGGTAAGAGAAAGTAAACAAATTTAGAATAATTGAATGCTATATAAAATTAGTAGTGTATAATATTTATTAAAATAGCCTTTTATTTATAATGGCTGCCTACGTTGTTAAAATGATCGATAAAAAAAAAAACCATGCCTCAATATCTAAATATTTATTTTAGTGTATTAATTGAAAACGGAATATTAAACAATCTAGACAATTTGTTTAGATATTATATCAATAAAAAAGAGCATTAAAAGGTAGTTATAAATTCATATTGATCTTAATAGATTAAAATATATATATTTTATAGTTTAAATAATAATAAATAAATATCACTCAGTGGATTAAATGAAGACATTGTATTGTATTTTATACCAACTGGATGCTGCAAATCTGGGGGAAAGCCCCGCCTATTTCTCCTTGCTTGCTCGGCCCACTATCGTTTTGATTTAATTTCGTTGCATAACTAAAAGGCGCTATATGAAATTTCACTTTTTTGTCAGTATTATATAGATAGGCCCATTTCAATTAATACATATATTTTGCTTATAAGAACTAATTGAATTTCAATATATTATTAAGCTCGAATTTTTTTTTTTCACTGCTTATTTAATGGAATTTCGTCCCTTCAATATTGAAAGATTAATTATTCAAATTGATGGACAGAATCGCTGAAAGCATTTTTACTTTTTTTTTTAATCAAGTCATTGAAAACGTAAAAAAAATTCATGATTTGTTTATTAATATAATTTTTTTTCGCGTTAATGGAAGGTAATATAGGTAATGAATGATCTATCCAAAAAAAAAAAATATTCCTTTTTTTTTATGTATTAGATAAGATGGTCTCATCTATTTATATTATGTATCCTATCTAACAGCCTGTATTTCAACAAATTTATTAATTCTCAACGGTGTTATATATTTTAACAAGTTAATTAATTTAATGAAATAATAAGAGCGTATAGTATATAAAAGGGTATTATTTTGTATTTGCATCATTCGTTAAAGAGAACGAGAGTGGAAAAGGAAAAAAAATAAAATGGTGAGGAATATAAAAAAAAAGGCAAATTATATTTAAATTATATAGATATAGTATGAAAATTTAATATTGTTTGAGTTAAAAAAAAAAGGTAACGTTAAAATTAACGTTAATTAAAAATTATTAATTTAACTAAAATCTAAATTGAGATAATTAAGTTAATGGTTTTTTTTTTTTTAATTTTTGATTTCTTCTGAATTTCAATTTAGGATTATATTTATTTTGAAGATGGAAAAGAAATTTCTTTTAAATTTTAATAATTTAATTAAAAGCCTAATGAATATTTATTTAAAGAAATTTCTCGGATCCAAAACTAAGATTGTTGATCTTCATCATTTTTTTTGAACTCAAACGTCGAGAATTATTAAAATTTCGAGGACAAATCTTTTGACGATTACAATACCGTATAAGCGAAAGAAAAAATAGCAACGGAGAGTCAAAAGAAGATAGTAGAATACTTTGTGAGGTTACAGCCCTACCAGGCGTCTAGAATTGTGACGCAGTTCCAATCTTGCTTGGTAGATGGCTTGCAGTTTTTAAGATCTTTCTCTAGCCAATGAAATTTTAACTAGCGCCTTAGAATAAGAGTAGTCCACCCGCCGGGAAATCGTGGAGGTCCTGGTTCGACTCCAGGGGGTGCAATTTTGCCCAATCTAGTTTCTCTCTAAGGCACCGGTTTCCATTCTTTTACCAGGGCTCCCCAAAAAACAATTTCCACGACTGGCCCATCTTTTATATTTTTAATGTATCCAAAATTCTTTGTAGGACATCGTACTTAGAATTTGCATTTCTGTTGTTTAAACTTGTGTACTATAATGCAATAAGATTAAAAATTTCGTCGTCTCCATTTTGTTTAAATTTTTCTTTTTTTTTTCGAAATTCTGTTCTTTTATTACATTTTTCCATTAATTAATTCTATTTTTAAGATAAAGAGTAAATTTCTTTTTTTCTTTTTTTAATCCTTTATTCTCTAGAAGATTACTTATTCCTTAAGAAAATATATTGAGAGATAACTTTTGTTCGTTTCGACGATCTTTCTTCTTAAGTTGAAGTTTGAAAAGCCACAAGAATTAATTAGTTCATTGTTTCAATTTCCCGCTGTATAATTTAAATGTCTATTTGTGAATTTTCGAAATTATTGTTTGCCTTGGATGACAAGTTGGGGGCGCAAAGGGCGCAAAGGGGCGGCGCACGCAATACAAGCAAGCAACCCTTTCCTTTCGGTCGCCGTGCTTAAAAGCCTCCCAAGTCAATTAATTGTCATTAAATGGTTCGTGTCTTAGAACACCAAGCTTAGTACACTCCTCTCTCTTTCTCTCTTATAGATTAGTTGGAATATATAATTTTCCAGCTTCATTTCATTTCTATCAGTAAATTAATTTCCAACTGCAATTTATAGAATATTATTGATTTCACAAAAAGAGAGACAACGAACCTTTTTTAATTGAACTAATCATAGACTCAATATATAAAATACATATAGAAAAAGAAAATAAATAATTTTTTTTTTATATGAAATGAATGAACATGACGAGTTAATCCTTGGGAAAGTGGATATCGGTGACATTCCATATAAAAAGTTGATATTTCTCTCGAAATTCTACTGATAAATCTGACAGATATTTAACATCAAAAACTTAAAAAAAAATATATATAAGCTTATATATTTTTATTTATATAACACACTCAATATTTTCTTCCTATCCTAATTCTATCTCATCTTGAAATAAAAAAAAATCTGGTGTGACTGGTCGCACATCACACAACTTTCTCTTACCGATGGTAAAAATCAAAATCACGACATCGAATTTTTGACATGAATCCAATACTTTCTCTCTCTTATTATATACATAGGTAAGAGAAAGCAATATTTTCCTCCAGTCTCAGGATGTGGATTTAATTTCAAACGTGAAATAAAGAATGCTTATTTTTAGCCTAATCCGGAATATTATTCACAAATATAAAGTACTTATCTCTTTGTCTTTCCGTATTTATCCCATATAATAAGCATGTGTGCTAAAATTAAATAAATTTTAAAATCCATTATTTTGCTGAACCCTTTGTTTTCAATTTTAATATTATTATTTAAATTCGTGGCAATTTTTTGCATTTAATTAAAAAAAAAAAAAATTATCTTTAATATGTACGGTAAATTTATTGAAATATTATATAATAAGTAATGTATACCATAACATAATTTAGTAAACTTTACTACAGCCACTGAGTAAAAATACATCAATAGTTTTGTTAGCTAGAATATAGAGTAATTTTTTTTTTTATATCTCATTCCTTTATCAATCACGCGGCACCCTTGGGTGCTGGGGCGCACCAGTTGGGAACCACTGTAATAAATAAAAAAGCTTAGAGAATGTACATGTTATATATTTATTTATTTTTTTTTTTTAGAAAAGTAAAATTTTTATACTTGTCCATAATAAATTCATAAATCAAAAATAAGATTATTTTTTAATAAAACGTTCCATAAAAAAAAAAAAAAAAACTTCTTTTACCTTAAAAAAAAAAAAAAGTTTAGTAAATAACTGCGAAAATATATAAAATATTTTTATTTTGGCAATGAAATGAAATAGAGCAGGAAGTGAGTTTGTCAAACTCAAGTCGCCCCTATTAAATATTGAAAAGTTTGGATGGCTTGGAGAGGAAGGGAAGGAAAAGGACTAAAGCTGAGGGTTGCAAGCAAAAAAAAAGGAGAGCCCTTCGATGTATGTGTGGTGGAAGGAGGAGGGGAGGTGAAGGTTCTTTCACTTTTGAATCGATATCCTGACTCTGGCTGCCCATCAGGACAGACACCTGCGCCCAGCCTTTTGACTTTGGGGACGTTTTAAACTGCCCTTTAACCTCCCACCCCATAACTCCCCCAAAAAACTCCAATTTTCAATCACTTCTACTTTCTATTTTCTGTTTATATATTTAAAATACTTGAACAGAAAACCGAATTCACACTCTACTTCTATCCTTTAACAATTCCAAAAACAATTTACATTATACATTTAGTTAATTATATTTTAAATTTCTCTTATATCATTAGTGTAAGAAACAAAATGTTCTGGTTACCAGAGTAACTTTCATGGGAATATGATATACCAGGTACTGGGGATAATTATTTGAACGTGAATTTTTTTTTAATAATTCAGAATTATAAAGCTTAACTGATTTACCGACAAATTAAAAAATATTAATTTCACAAAATTAAGTTTAACTTAATCTCTAAATAGGAAAAATGAGGTTATTGCGAGAGTCGAATCTCTAGCTCTCTAAAGACGCTTATGGGTGTTTGTAACCTTTAACCCTTATAAAGAAAGCACCTCTTACAAATTTTATATCATAACTTGGCTATTTAAGGCTAGGAAGTTAAAATGGCTGGTGGTCTAATAACAACATCCTTTTTCAATAAATAAGTAAGCAGAATCATTCAGTTTCACATCCCTCAACTAGCGAGTTTTGTCAATCAATAAAAATTTGCTGGATAATCTTCGACCCAAAGGATAATACATTTGTAAATTAAAAATTTAACATAAGCAGTCGAATGGTTTTAAAATCAAATAAAAAAATATTTTTTTTTTTTTTTGAACTCAGAGAAAAATTTAAAAGGTCGAGAAGCATCAAAATCTCGAAGACGAATTTTTTGTAGACTACAAAAGCTTTACTTGGTAAAATGAAAAGATAATTTTCATCATTTACAATTTAAATGGAACAAATTTCCTTAGAAATATGTTTTATCATATTAACATTTTTTATATAATAATTAAATAAAAAATAAACTTTAATAGGCATCGTCAGGATTTGCTGGAGCAAATATTTAAATAAAATCTTTTGCCAGGGTTAAAAAGTAAGCAAACCCTCTCTCTCTCTCTCTCGGCAAGCCTATATATAAATACAGTCTCTAAATAAAGTATCTATGGCTAAAAATAATTGCTCGCACAGGCCGGGAAAATTTTGCTAATTAAATAATAGAACTAATTAGGATCTTGCCATCATTAATTAGTTACTATATTAATTATAATTTTCATTGAACTAATATTTATTAATTAACTAAAATTTCTATTTATTTTTCTCTTTTTTTTATTCTAGTATAATTTAATAACAAATGTAAATAAATTTAATTCAAAAATCCATATTTATTTAGAGTGAGTTTTATTCTACTTTTCTATTATTTATTTATTTTTATTTTTTGATTAATCAGCAAAAGATTTATTTATATATATATATAAATAAAAAAAGCTACTCAAAGAGGTTTAAGATAATCTATAGATTGAATTCCTAATTATTCACTAAAGTAAATCATATAGCTTAATAAACAAAATGGGGTCATAAAAAGAAGTTGAACTTAATGAATTGAATTGAAAATAAAGTAATTAGAAATTGATTTTATTTTCATTTACTTAATTGGAAAATTTATTTTTTTTTTAGTTTATTACATGAAAGTATAATTATAAAATAGTAACTAAAAAAAAATTACCTTAAAGTAGAAAAAAAAAAAACTCATTGTATTAATACATGTTTTTTATTTCTAAATGAAATTATATTCAGAATCAACGCATATTTTATAGTGAATGTATTATTATAGATATACATAAAAGAGTTTTTGTTGACTCACTGGTTTTATTTTTGTTTAATTGAATTATGGCGGCTAATTAAGCTTTTTTTCGTTTTTTAATAATAAAAAGGATAAATTTAATTAGACTGTTAAGTTTCAATTAATTTAGACTTTTCGTGATAACATCAGGATGAATCATATAAGAGGACGGTTTAAAAAAAAATACTTTAACAGGTGATATTTATGTACGTGCACTAGCAAAGGCATGCACAAAAAACCTACCTTCAAAGAAACTAAAGAATTAAAAAAATTTCGACTTTCGATGTTAAGTCTATGAATTTTTCTATTACTAGAGAAGCTTATTCTCTAGAAATAAATGGACACTCAATTATTAAAATATATATCAACTAGAAAACAATTTAATTATTAATTTTATATAAAGTAAAAAATTAAATTGATCATGCGAATCCCTTCAGGAAACTCCGCGAAGCAGACTTTGAAAAACTAACTTAAACTGATGAAAGGACAGAAGATTTATTCCAATCCCTCTTGAAATCAGGTTATTTAATGTTAAAAAAAAAATTTTACGTTGTAAGTTCACTTTAATAAACCAAGAGTAATACATTTGCATGAGACAAATGATTATTTTGTAATTTTTTTTTTAATCTTAAGCCATTTACATATAATGACCATATGTCTCAAGCAAATGTATTACATTTAGTTTTCTTTAGATCTGGTGATGGCTCTTTGTTTGTACCGAAACGGAGAAACTACAGTCAGTCGTCTTTTTTGAAATTTTCAATAAAAAGACTTGTATTTTACAATGTCTGAATTTTTCACCTGCATATAATAAAGTAAACTTACTAAGCTTTATTTTTTTAACATAAAAATAAAAAAACATTAAATTGTCTGATTTTAAGAGGAATTGCAATAAAAATTCTGCCCTTTCATGATTTCATGAATCTAATCTAGAGTCTGTCTAATGTTTCGTCTATTACACTAATCTAGAGTTTTTCAAAGTGTACTCCGCGGAGCTGGTTCCTCAGGTTTTCCTGATAATTATATTATTTAAGCCCTCGGGCCTTGGTGTAGATGGCTGGTCTTCTATGCCAAGGGTCGCGGTTTCTGATCCCAGGCAGTCCGATGATTTTATTTAAGTCATTTGGATACCACCCCCCCTCCTCTTTCCTTAATTAACGTCAGTCAATTCCAGAGAACATGATCTGATCTCACTAAAAGAATTTGTTGAAATCAGGACATTTTATTGACTGATAGGGGTTTGTTTGAAAAGTTTCAAACAACCAAGGAAATATATATTTTTATCAATATTTCTATTAAAATAATTTTATTTTTATTAGGTTATTCGAATTTTCACAGCTTCATTTGTCTGCTGTCTTGGGCAAAGATTGTTTGTCTAGAACGGGTGTGGAAGAGAGATGTTTTAGTGGTTGAAAGGTGAATGTCCGTTCGTTAAATGGAAGGACACCGGTGAATTGGAAATCCATTCGAGGTTCAGAACGTAGACATCGACTGGGTAATGGACAAATAATTATAGAATCCAGCTGGTAGAGTATCCTTTGGATCGCTGGGGAAAGGAAAACTTGTCAATTATTCAAGCGACCATTAAAGGCATTAAAATTCACCACCGTCGAGGGTTGGGAGGTTGTTTCTAGTTTGCAGTGTCAAATTGCTGGACCAGTGAGCGAATTTTTGAAAATTTAACCATTCAATGAATAATGGATAATAATAATGGCTGAGGATTTGTTTGTCTGTAAACATTCTATAGATTATTAAAGGCTTTCTATAGCACATTGATTATGTGCATGCAATGAGGCGTGAGATATTTTTCCAGCTTTGAGTTGGAAAGAAAAAAAAAATAGTTAAACAAGACTTTAAAAGTAAACTTTTTTTTTTCGTAAAAATATTAATATTAAATGAATCATTACTCAAAAAAACAAGACTATCTCGGAAAAAAATATATAATTCCATTGGCAAATAAATAAAGATTTTTATATTTTTCTGTTCAACAAAAAGTATATGAAAACTTGGGTTGGAAATTCAACAGACCTTATTTATTAACAAACAAGTAAATATTACCTACACAACCGATAATATGTGTGTAGGCTCAAGTGCATGTGTGTATTTTTTTTAATTGAAAGAGTTAATAAAAATAAAATAAATATACTAAATTAAATATAAATGAATAATATTTATTAAGCGTATAAAAATTAAAAACATTTTTTTTTTTATTTTTACTTTTCCACATCTATTTTATATTTAGGGAACTCCCAAAATGCAAAAAAGCAAATGTGTGGGGTCGTCGGGACACCGGCCAGGAACAAAGTTCCTCACGCCTTTTTATCAACTCTGAATATTGAATTCAACATGAATATTATTTAAAAAAGTAAAAAGAAAAGAATTATTTGTTTTAAGAATAAATAATTCTTTTCTTTTTTTAAATAATATGGAAAGAGATAGGAGAGAAAGAATTCTCGCCTTCCTTCGCTGGCGCTCGAGCGTTGTAACGCATATTAGTTACGTTACGGGACGAATTCTTGCAATTCACCCTACTGTAAGCCGCGTAAAAGAATTTCCTTCCAAAAAATTTTTTTCGCTTATATCTTTGGAATCATGTACCGGTATTGAATAAGGATGAAATTTTATAAATGTATAGTCCTAAGAAAAATTGTGAATCTCTATTTAGGGGGTGAAAAAATGACTATTCAATATTAATTAAAAACCACAGAACATCATATGGACCAAATCTCCAACGATTTTGATTAAAATTCAAATTTTTTACATGCTCTTTAAAATGTATATTCTCATTTTGCCCTTGAAATCTTTTGAAGCACACTTTACTCTTGTACTTCATAGGAAAGATTTCAAATTCACTTTCCGGCTCTTCCTTCCATAGAGCCAATGTTAAATCCCTCTGGTGATTTGCATGTTAATTTCGATTCAAAAGGGGGTCCCCTTTGGAACTTTTTAAAAAAAATTTGTTTCCAATTCTTATGAAATTTTGTATTTATTTAGGATCCTCTTTTGTGTATAAAATATCCAAATATAAGATTGAAATTTTGAAAAATAACCATAGTTCATTTCAAGCAGTCAACATTTAAAATACACAGTGCAAATTTTGAATCAATTGACTTTTATTTTACTTTTTACTTATGAATAGGAAGTGGTCAAGTTTGAAATTAATTTGCTATGGGAAACTAAATATATCTCGAAATAAAAAAATCTGGTGCACAACCGAAGGATAAGAGAAAGTTGTGTGCTGTACGCCAGTCATACCAGATTTCATACTTTAAAATTTCATTGTCCATCCGGTTTTCAAAAAAAAAAAAAAGAAAAAACTTTTAATATTACGTAAAAAATTATTTTAAATGAAATAACGAATTTTGTAAAGGACTTATGTGGATAATGAGTGTATATATTTGGTACATGTATGTGCAAGAAAGGCAAGCAAGTAAGTAAAGTAAGAACGGGTGCGTGTCATGTAGTCTGCGTGTGCAGCAGCGCCGAGCCAATCAAAGTAAAAGCCTCTGAGCTGGAGGGCAGAGGTCACGCACCAAGGCGGCCTCGATCGAACCCAACACCCCAAATGCCAAGGTGCCTGCCCGAACGGTTTTTATCTATTCACCGGGGCACAAATAACCAGGACCCTTCTCTGCTTAGTAAAAAAAAAAAGTAATATGCTTTTAAATGTTGTATGAATTCAATTTTAAATCCTAATAGGATTATTTTTAAAATGAAGCATAATTTATTTTAAATGTGGATGTTAATTCAGAAATCTTTTTTCTCATATTGAATTAAGATGAAATGTGAATATATACATGGCAAAAAAAATATGGGTGACTGATCGCACAGCTTGTCACACCAAATTTTTTGTGTCGACATATATTTAGTTTCCACCGATATTCATGTACCGTGCAGAGAAAAGATATTGGACAAGCTGGCGTCCACCTGGCTTTTGAGCCCCACGCACAGGCAACCATTTACAAAAGTCTGTATATTTAGTTGTTAAGAGAACCCTGCAGGGGACATGTCCATTTGGAAGCAACTAACTATACAGACTGTTGTAAATGGTTGCCCATGCGTAAGGCTCAAAAGCCAGGCAGACGCGAGCTTGTCCAATGTCTTTTCTCTGCACGGTATATTCAAGATGTAAAATTAATAAACATAGAATATAATTAAATTTTGTTACCATAGCAACCATTTCTCCTTTCTTTCCTATGAAGTACAAGAGTAAATTGGTCTTCAAACGATTTTGAGGGCAAAATGAGAATATAGATTTTAAAGAGCATCAAAAAAATAAGTGATTTATTTATGAATTTTAATAAAAATCGTGGTGCGAATTTGAGAAAAACGAAAACGAAAAAAACTGAAAAAGTACATCAGTAAAGTACTAGTAGTTTTTGATCGATTTTGTTTAAAAGCTTATTTTCACGCCCTAGGGGGGTGTCTAACTTAAATACATAATTTCAACCTCCTAACTCTTTTCATTTCACAGACAGACCATGTTTTGCGAAAACCACTTTTTTGGTCTCAGGGGACCTCAAAACGTGTATATCCATCAAAATCTCGACATCGAATTTTTGGCATGAAACCAATACTTTCTCTTCGTATATATTAACATATATAGGTAAGAGAAAGTAAAAAAATTTACGACTTTCTAATTCTAATAGCACAAAAAAAAGTTTGGCAAAAATAATAAAAAATAATTTATAGTTACCGCAGCTAATGAAGAGAACATATCTGTAAATTATTATAAATATTTTAATTAGTGTTTAATAGCGAAGTTCGTTTGCCCGTTACGTACAGTATTTTCTGTTTGTTTATATAATTTATGGTTTTATCTTTAAATATTGAAGATGCTATGAAAAATAGGACATTTTTAAACAAATTGAACTCCCCTATATTTGCAGAAGATTAAAATTCCGATTTCATTTATTCAATAACATCAAGACATACTGTATTTAATTAAGCAAAAAAAATATAACTTTTTTTTTTTTAAAGAAGAATCCTCAAATGTAAATTCCATTTTATGAAAGCAATAATTTTATTTAATGATAATTAATATAACAAATGGTCTCAGGAAAGCCTTTTTTTTTAATAAAAAGCACTTAGGCTTAATAATTCAAATAAAAGAACTTAATCACCATTTGACCTATTTATATAATTAAAAAAATCCGATGTAAGAGTCCACACACACACATTAGATTCGGTAATTTAAAATTGTGTTGTTACAGCAGATTTTTTTTGCGCAGTGATAGTCAGTTAAAGGCCGGCTGCTTTTATTTTAATTATCTAGCTACCTATCGAATAATGTAGTAGACCTTAACTTTCGAGGCTTTTCACTTCTAGTCAGTGGCGGATCCGGAGGTGTTTCTCGGGAGGGGGGGTAATCTGGGGAGGTAATTACCCCCTATACCCCCCCCCCCCTTGTATCCGTCCTTGGTTCTAGTTAAGCTAATCAAATGATTAAATAACATCTCAGATCTTAGTTAGCTAAGACCTAATAAGTCCCAATAATCTTTAATTTTTTTTTAAATTTACAAATGAATTTATTGTTATTATTAATCACATATTAATAAAGACATTTTTAAAATAAGCTTAGATGATTTATTTAAAAACCAACTGTCAAATTAGTTCAGCATTCTTGCAATAGATGGCAGGCTAGTCTAACGGATGATCCCCTAATAGCGTATATCTGGCCTATATTTATATATTTTTAATCTTTTATAAAAGATACATAATATATAATAACATTTATAAAGTATTTATTGTTAAAAGGTCAATGAAAATCAACCAAATGCATTAAATATTATTAGCTACCATTCTGGCATCTCTTGGCAAATTTTTGAATTAATTGATTTTTTGGGCATACTTTTTATGACTACTACGCCATCTTATCGGGAAAAACATGCGTAACACATTCGGTCCTATCGTGATTTTTAAAGTTAATTTTATCTCTAATAAAACAATTCTCTTGTTAAGGAATAATAAATTGAATAAAATTGAAAAATTAAAACCTAATGTCAAGTCAAGGCTATTTAACGAATTTAATTTCTCCTTAATCCGGATGCCAATTCAAAATGAATTATTTCCATTTCTCACCACTATTTATCTAAATTAATTCATTTTATTTTTCTCTCTTTCTATTCATGTGAACTACAAACCAACTGTATTCCTTTTATTAAGGACAATTAAAGAGCTAACTAGGAAAGCACGTTTTGTTGCCTAAACTAAAAGGAGGCTGGCTTTCTCTGCATTTATGTTAAATACCTTAAACGTGACGATAGGTGGATTATTTTCCCATTTCATTTGGCCTGTAGAAGCCCCTATTTAATAAGGTTTCATGCACGAAGACACACACCTCAAAACAACTCAACCTTAAAACTTTTTGCACCCCATGAAGTTAACCACTCCTCTTCACATAAATGTAATTCAAAAGACAAGTCACTTTTAATTCAGTCATAAAAAGCCGTCTGTAAATGCAAGATTTTTTTACAGGGAGAGGGGACAATCCAGGCGATTACCTCCCTTAAAGGTTATAAAATAATTTTTGCCAGCTTTTACCCTATAATATTTTTCTCTATATATTTTCTTTGGCGTTTCGAGAGGGATGGAGGGGGGGAGGGGGAGGTGGGTTGAACCCCCATATTACTGGACTAGAGTATTTGGTATTAGTATTTTTGAGACTTCAAAGATTAAAATTATTTTTTACTTTCTCTTACCTATGTATATATGTAATATATATATAGAGAGAAAGTATTGGATTCATGTCAAAAATTCGATGTCGAGATTTTGATGGATCTTCACGTTTTGAGGTCCCCTGAATCCAAAAAAGTGGTTTTCGCGACATGGTCTGTCTGTGGGTGGGTGGGTGTGTGTGTGTGTGTGTCTGTGTTCACTTTTAAGCATGAAGGAATTGAGCTATGAGGCTGAAATTTTATATATAAGTTAAACACCCCCCGGGACCGGAAAAATAAGCTTTTAATCAAAATCGGCCAAAGAGTACTAGTACTTTACTGATGTACTTTTTCAGTTTTTTTCGATTTTCTCAAAATTCGCTCTAACGATTTTGATTAAAATTCAAAAATCAATTATTTTTTAGATGCTCTTTCAAATGTATATTCTCGTTTTGCCCTCAAAATTGTTTGAAGCACACTTTACTCTTGTGCTTCATAGGAAAGATATGAGAAATGGTTGTCATGGTTACAAAATATAAATATTTTCCCATACTTATAAATTTTACATCTGAATTCAAATATTCCCTACTGCCGGGAACTAAATACATGTCGACACAAAAAATCTGGTGTGACAAGCACAGTACACAACTTTCGATTACCGAAGGTAAGAGAAAGTTGTGTGCTGTGCGCCAGTCACACCAGATTTTTTCTATTTTAGATAATTTTGCAATTATTATTATTATTTTTACTTTCTCTTACCTCTATATATGTTAATATATAGAGAGAGAAAGTATTGGATTCATGTCAAAAATTCGATGTCGAGATTTTGATGGATATACACGTTTTGAGGTCCCCTGAATCCAAAAAAAGTGGTTTTCGCGACATGGTCTGTCTGTGGGTGTGTGGGTGTGTGTGTCTGTGTTCAATTTTAAGCATGAAGGAATTGAGCTATGAGGCTGAAATTTTATATTTAAGTTAAACACCCCCCGGGACCGAAAAAATAAGCTTTTAATCAAAATCGGCCAAAGAGTACTAGTACTTTACTGATGTACTTTTTCAGCCAAAGAGTACTAGTACTTTACTGATGTACTTTTTCAGTTTTTTTCGATTTTCTCAAAATTCGCTCTAACGATTTTGATTAAAATTCAAAAATCAATTATTTTTTAGATGCTCTTTCAAATGTATATTCTCATTTTGCTCTCAAAATTGTTTGAAGCACACTTTACTCTTGTGCTTCATAGGGAAGATAGGAAAAATGGTTGTCATGGTAACAAAATATAAATATTTTCCCATACTTATAAATTTTACATCTGAATTCATATGTTCCGTACTGTCGGGAACTAAATATATGTCGACACAAAAAATCTGGTTACAACCATATGGATTTAATTTACAATTTTCATTACATACTCATTTAGCCGGAGGTCACTGGACTAAAAAGGTTACAAAAAATAAAAACAATAACCTATTTAGTATTTTCGCATCTTTGTACATATAGACATTAAACGAATCTAAATATATTAATTATGTTATTTATTAATCCAGATACATTTATTTATACCAATTAGTATCCAATTAATTTAAATAAATATTCATTGGTCTACCTGAGATCCGAACTCACAAAAATAGTTTTGTCTTTTATTAAAATCTCTTAATTGACTTCTCTAGCAATAGAACAGAATATAAGCCTTCATTTCGTATTTTGTAATATTAATCCAAACATATACGCCTATTGAACTTTATTCCTTGGAATCCGTCAAGAAAATATATGATTTATTTCGTTAACACAATTAAAAAAAGTGCCATTTTCAAAAATTACAATTTTAATTATTTAGATCTATTATGATTTTTTCTTCTTCAACCCTGTTATTATTTCTCAATATAAATCGTGCCGATATTCAAATAACCTTTTTCCCTCATTTTTGCTTCTAATATAAAATAAAAATAGATTTCATTTTTATTTAAATTATTTCCCTAAACAAATCAAGGTCTTTTTC
>JAKCPI010010628.1:0-33644 GCA_023213315.1 Euborellia annulipes
AATTTGATAAATTTTATTTTATTAGATTAGCATTCCAACATATTAATGATCATAACTTCACATTTGTTTTGGTAAATAAAATATAAAAAATTTTTCTTTTGAAAAAATTCTAAAGTTTACAGCCGGAATTGGTCCGGTATGCGACCTACACTTGCTATTTTTTTTTCTTTTTTTTTTTGAAAAAAATTCTAAGTTTACACAGCCGGAAAAGGTCCGCTATGCGACCTACACTTGTATTTTTTTTTTTTCTTTTTTTTTTTTTAAATTCTAAGTTTACATCCGGAAAAGGTCCGGTATGCGACCTAAACTTGATTTTTTTTTTTTTTTTTTGGTTTTTTTTTTTTTTTGAAAAAAAATTTTAAGTTTATATCCGGAATAGGTCCGGTATGCGACCTACACTTGTGTATTTTTTAAAATATATTTTAAATAATTTCCAAAACCCTTGAAAAACAGAAATAAGATGATTTGAAAAAAAAATTAACATTTTTTAAAAAATATTCTATCTCTAAGCCGTATGAGGAACTGAAAAAATACTTTGAAAATACAAAAATATTTTTTTTGAAAAAATTCTAAGTTTATGTCTGGAATAGGTCGGGGCGGGACATCTTATGTACTACATGATTGGACGTATCCGGTATGTTGGCCTGCTTTACTTACCATTTAGGTCCAGGTACGTCTTGGACGTAAACTGGAACTTAAACGGTAGGTACATAAGACGAAGTGTGCTATCTGGGTTAATAAATCAAAATTTTTTATTATTTAAATTATAAAATAATATTCATTTGATTTTATTTTAATTAATTTATACCTAAAATATAATAAAAAAGTAAAACAACTCTTGGGGCGGAAATCAGGACTTTTTATAAAAAATAATTTTGTATAGGCCTTGTTTATATTTTTATTCAGTTTCAAGTGTAAATGAAAGTAAACTTTTTTGTTTTATTTTCCCCTGCTACATTCCAAATTAGACACTTGAAGTTGGAAAAATATGAAAAAATTAATTAAAAAAAAAAATAAATAAAATAAAATGTATTGTGCTCTAATTCTCAAGGTTATAATATATAAAAATCTCTCACAAGTCAAAAATTTTCCGAAACATTTTAATTAAATAGAATAAATATTCTAATAACCGCCATTTTTCTCTGATTAAAAATGATATATCACACTTGTATTTAAATTTTATACAACATTGTTAAAAATACATTTATTTTATTGAAGTGGAAGAGCGTCGGCTTTAAACACAAACACGCAACAATAAACAAAGAATAATTAATTTTTTTTTTATTAAAATATTATTTTAAATAATTAATAATGTGAGATTTAATTTTTGTATTAATAATTAATTAAATTATAATCTTAAAAAAAAAAAAAAAAAAATATCTTTTGACTTTTAATTTTAAAGGCAAAACAAATATTTACTCAATTAACAATAGGTTAATTATAAATAAAATCCGCCCCTCTTTTCCTCCCCCTCCCTCCCTCCCCCTCCCCTTACATCCAGTTAAGTTGTTTAAACTTAGCTTAGCGTTTTTAGCTGCTTGAATTAACTTTCTACACGAGGAAAATTTAAACCAGAAGAGTAGAGATGAGAAATTTGTTTTTTTTTCTTCTAATTACTTATGTGTCATAACCGGACATGAATTGTTTCCTTAATTTAACCCTTTTTTTAATGTTATCTCCAGATGACCTTTAAAAAAAAATAAAAATTTATTTACTGATCAATTAAATCCAAAAATTAAAATACCTAATTAATAATAATTTGTTTTTAAACTATAATTAAATATCTTTATTTTATCAACAATTAAATTTTAATTATTACTTTTTTATTGTTGTGGTCTTTAATGGCGGATGCTCTCCACTTGAATTAAAAAAGCATTGTTTAAATTAAATTAATATACAAGTGTTGTATATCGTTTTAATCAGAAAAAATGGCGTGATTTCGAATATGAAATAAAAAAAATAGAAGACATTTAAATAAAAAACAAAAAATGACTGCATTCTTGTATTATTTTTTTTTTAACAATTTATTTATTGTTGAGATTTTTCTTCACTTCAAAAAACAATTTTTTTTACCATTGTTTACAAAACATTAAATCTATTTCATTTTACTAAGAAATATTACGGGATTTTAATTAAAGACTATAATTTAAAAAAAAAATCATTTAATTAATTATAGGCCTAAATTAAATTAATTATTTATTGTATTATTGTAATCTAATAATATTTTATTTATTTATTGTTGTCTTCTTTAATGGCGGACGACGCTCTCCACTTCAATTGTAAAATAATCTTTATTAACTAAATTACAACAAATCTCTATACAAGTGTGATATATCATTTTACTCAGAAAAATGGCGTGAATTCGAATATGTAAAAAAAAAAAAAAAAAATGATTCCACTATTCTAATGGATTTTTTCATTGCACTTTTTATTATATAAATAAATTCATGAATGTGTGTGACCATTTTGTGAACAATATAAAATTGAAATAAGACCGTTTGAATAATATCCAATCATGAATCATAAGAAAAAAAGAAAAAAGGTCTTAAGAGTTGTGAGGGGGGCTCTGATGTATGTTACTCATATAATATTGCAACGTAGATTTGAAATTTCATGGGTTCTTTTTCTCTTTCTCTCTCTACTCACACGCACACAGAAAAAAGAGAGACGTGCGTCCGCATTGAAGCTGAGCTAAAAAGAGCAAGTAGCCATTAAAAACAAAACGATAAGAAAAAGATTTTCTTTTTTTTTTTTTTTTTGCATTTAAAACTCTCTCTCTATGGACCTTTTCAAGGTACTTTGGCTTATCATTTCACTTGGTAAAGCTTTGATCTTTCACCTTTTTATTTCGGACCTTTGGAATTGAATATTGAATTCAAACCCCTTTGAAAATCTGGTGTGGCCACTGCATTGCTTTTAATTAAATAACGCCTTTATTTATTTATTTATTTTTTTTGAAAAATAAAAGAAACATTTATTGAAATTTAACTGCGAAATAATTCTTCTTTAATTTAACATTCGTTGTAATATTTTGTAAATTGAAACTAATATATACTAGCCGCGAAGCCCCCCCACCGAGGCCTCCGGCGGACCCTCGCCTTATCTCATAAAGTTGAACTCATCACGTTAAATTCTCACGAGATCTAAAAAAACGCCGAATAAAAATGATTAATTCAGATAAATTCACAAGTCACACCGAATGTCGGACCAGACTCTTCAAACAAGAGGCTCAGTATTTGCATATATCGACGCATAAAAGTAATATCGACAAACTTGCGTCTTCCCCTCCCGAGTTACCTTATATGAGGAGTGTATAGGAAAGAGAGGGAAGAATCTAATGACGGCTGCTGAGTGGACAGTCCTTTGATCGCTTGTTTCTTCTCTCAATCTCAGATTATGTGACATCATTTCTAGATAAAAAAACAGAAAAAAAAATCTCTCACTTTTAAGAGAACATAACATAATCCTTATCTATTAACTTCTTATTTAGAGGATATAAAAAAAAAAATATAGCCAACTAAATTGCAAAACTTTTCCGTTTTATTTCACCTTAATGATGACAGAAAAAATTGGAGGAATTTAAAAAAAAGGGGCGAAGTCACAGAAGTTGGGCATCTACTACGTCATCATTAAGACTGGTAGCGTTGGCAATGGAAATTATTTAATAAGTAAACCACTTGGTGATATAGGTGGGGCCAAAAACAACTTTAAGGTTAAATGTATTTTCGGGGAACGTTTTGGTCTCTTGTCTAAGCCATCATCAGAGCCGGTTGGTGATAATAAATGAGTACACAATTTCACATTCGCATCAACGAAGGAAGGCATAGGAGCCGAAACGTCAGTCTTTAAAAAGATAATTTTGGCCTTGTTTTGACTCCAATCACAAATTCATCACTTGGTGATATGTTTCAATTTTTTTATTAGTAAATTATTCGTATTTTGACATCAAGATACAAATACTAAAGATGACAATACGTTAAATGGTCGAAATACTTAACAAGTGTATAATTTACTAAATGAAACATGATGAGTAACAGGATGAAGAAAGAAATTTCATTTATTTAATACCCATTAAGCGAACGTTTCGATCTTGATCGAGACCATCTTCAGAGCTTCCACATAGCAAGGATAAGGATAAATTTTAAAATTACAATTTCCTTTTAAAAAATTACTAAATCATCGACTAATTATATAAAAAACAAAAGATATTAAAAAAAAAAATGCTAAAAAAATGACTAATGTGTTAAAATTTATTCTTATCCTTGCTATAATATAGCTCTGAAGATGGTCTCGACCGAGACAGAAACGTTAGTCTAATGGGTATTAAATAAATGAAATCAATACTAGATTGTCGAGATTGGGCAATGATAGTGATTGCCCGTCTCTGAACGCTCCAACAATAAATCGATTCAAAAAAAGAAGCAAAATTAAGATTGTTAAAAAATAACTTAATTATTGAATATTAATTGTAAATTGGGCAAGTTGCCTGTTGTAAATAATAAATAAATAAATAAATAAATAAATACTAGCTACTTTTCTTTCTTGATACTGTTACTCATCAATAATTTTAATCTAGCTATAAATCTACTTTTCTCTAAATGAAACATATCACCGAGTGTTTTAATTAGCTATTAATCAATTTATATTTCTTCTGAAGTTCAAGCGGTTTTCAATACTTCATAGAATAAAAGAATTTACGAAATTCGAGAATTTTGCAGATATAGAAATAAAATATATAATTTATTTTTCTTTTTTTACAAGCCATTATCAGGTCTATAAATGAATTTTTAACAAGATTAATAATCTAAAAATAAAATAAAATCAAATACTACTGACTAATAATTGCGCATTTATTCAGTTTCGGCCTGATTAGTGGCCTTCATCAGTTCTACAGATTATTAATCAAACTTATATGAAGACCTGATGATGGCCACTAATATAATATAAAATCAAATCAAATACTACTGACTACTGATTGAGCATTTATTCAGTTTTGGCCTGTTTAGTGGCCATCAACAGATCTACAAATAAGTGAAGATTAATAATCATTAGACCTGATGATGGCTACTAATTAGGTCAAAACTGAATAAATACGTAATCAGTAGTTAGTAGTATTTTATTTGATTTTATTATGATTGATTATAAGATTATTGATCTTGTTAATTTTTTCATTTATAGACCTGAAGATGGCCTGCAAAAAAGAGAACAATTTTAGTATTTTTGCAAAATTCCTATCTTACTTTTTGTTTGTTTTTGTTTTTGAGTTATAAATATGTGTTGTGTTTACTCAAAATTCGCAGGTACTTTGCAGCCAGGAGATTAAATAAAACGAATCTTTTATTTAATTTCTTCGACGTTTCGGTCGACCTTCATCAGGGCAAATATTGTCCATTATACACGATCTATATCATAATAAAAGACCTCCAAGCAGCAAGTAAATGATAATATTTTTTGTACATATCAAAGTAAAAAGAAATTGTATTGAATTGCAATAAATATTAAAAATACCTAAGATCGTGTATAATTGACAATATTTGCCCTGATGAAGGTCGTGATCGGCGACCGAAACGTCGGCAAATAGAATTTTTTTAAAATTTAATCTCCTGGCTGCAAAGTCCTGAGTAAATCTCAACAGCCATATAACATCAATTTATTGTATTGTGTTTGTTTGGACCTAACCACCGAGGACTAGTGCCTCTACACTGAAAAAAAAAACCTTGTAAATTCAATGGAAATCCCTTCAATTCATTCCGAAACCGTAATGAAAATGCGTCAATGAGGTTTCTCGTCAATTCAATGGGATACCTTGTTAAAACGAAATTGAAGGTGCATCTTATAATTTTAAAAGGTTTTCCTGTTGAAAAAAACTGACCATTTTTCCTTTAAATTTAAAAGGAATTTTTGTTAAAACGAAGTTGACAGTATTTCCTGTAAATTTTAAAGGAAAAATTGTTGAAACGAAATTGACAGGATTTCCCGTAATTTTTAAAGGAAATTTTGTTGAAACGAAATTGACAGTATTTCCTGTAAATTTTAAAGGAAATTTTGTTGAAACGAAATTGACAGGATTTCCCGTAATTTTTAAAGGATATTTTATTAAAACTAAATTTATTAAATTTCTTGTAATTTTAAAATTATTTTTTATTTCATTCTGGTTTTACCTTGAATTTATTTCAATCTGCAACAGCTACACTCGCCGGAACACAGGTTTTTGGCGTGTTGATTAATTAAAATAAATTTTTAATCATTTTTTAAATACATGTTAAATTTTTCTCAGGTCAAACGTAAAAAGATAATGCATACGTTTGACCTGATAAAAATTAAACATGTACCAGTATTAAAAAAATAATTAAAAATTTTTTTTAATTAATCAACACGCCCAAATCCTCCTGTGTTCCGACCAGCTGTGGTAGATTGAAATAAATTCAATTTAAAATGATTTTTTGTCAAAAACAATTTGACAGGAATTCTTATAATTTTAAAGGAATGCTTTGGATAAAGAAAATAATGTGAAAAAAAAAATTAAATTTACAAAATTATAACATAAAAAATGTTTTTTTATTCTAGGAGTTAAATACAAAAAAATTACAACTCAGTTGTTTGTTTTTTTTTTTTTTTTTTTTTAAAAACATTCACACTTTTTTCTCATTCACACTCACACTCACACACACATTCACACAGTCTTTTCGGCAACTCAGGCCATATAAGACTTTTTACGATATCCGTTATTGATAAATATACATATATGGGGTCCAGGCATTCTTATTTAAGCCATTTGGTATCCAATTGGCTTAAATAAAATCATCGGACTGCCTGGGGTCCGAACCCGCGACGTTTGGTATATGAGGTTAGCACGCTAACCTCTACGCCATGCCCCGAGGGCACAACTCAGTTGTAATGTACACCAAAATTATATAAATAAATACTTTTGAAATGTATTTTCAAGATGTGTTATTTTATAAATATTAATTAATATTTTTGAAACAATATTAAAATATAAAAAGCAATTGAAATGTTATTTTCAGAACCATAGATGATGAATTGTTCAATTGTAGATGCTGAATCTTCGATTATGAATTCTGAAAAAAAGTTTGTTTTTTAATTCCATCAAAATTTGTTTATGCCAAGAGACAAATAAAAAAAAAAATAAAATAAAAATTTGTTTATATTTTATTTTTAACTGGTTGAAGCATCTTGGTCGGCTAGGTAAAGTAAGACTGGTAAAGAGAGCCAGAAGCTATTAACCCCTTGGGTCTCTATTGTATGCGTTTCTTTTGTCTACTGGAAATAAGGAATTTTATTTGAAAGGACCCTTTTTTCACTCATGTCAATGGCCGACAGCCTAAAAAAGAATATTAAAGTTTTTTACAAAAAAAAAAAAAAAAAAAAATAATAATAATTTGTATAAACAATATATAATATTTTGATACAATTCACTTTTTGTTTATAACATTATATTTACCTTTTAATATATGAAACAGATCTTCTAAATTCCACTCGATTAGCATGTGATATAATTTTAAATAGTCTTCATTGAAGTCCTGCAAGTCAAGCACAAAATTTATTATAAATAATATATTAAAAGAAAATCATAATATATTTTTAGACGTACCTTGGTTTTTTTGCCATATTATCTACGAAATTTAAAATAAAAAACAGGACACAGAGAAAATTTTGTTAGACGTGCCGTGAATAAAAAAGTATAAATATTTTTCAAAATTAAAAAAGTATATGATATGATAGAAGATATCAACACGGATTTCACAAAAAATATTCAAAGAATATATCTGGAAGAGAAAATTCGCCTATTCTAACTCAAGCTAGTCATGCCGTCTACTAAGACAGAATGACGAGCTTGAGTTAGAATAAGCAATGGGTACGTAGGCAGGTAGAGAGGGAGTTGCCTTTTTCTTAGAAAATAAGAATTTAAAGGTTTATACTGTAAAAATGAAATGAAACCTTGTCAATTTTACAGGATTTCTTATTGAATTAGAACTCGATGGAATTTCCTGTAAAAATAAAAGGAAATTTTTTCATTTTTACGGTATGATTTTGTCAAATAGAACTTGAGGCGATTTCTTGTAAAAATAAAAGGGAAATTTGTTAATTTTATGGGAAGGTTTGTTGAAAATTTTTAAAAGGATTTCACTTTAATTTTACAAGGTCGGTTTTTTTTCAGTGTAAGTGAGCCGTTAATAAGTTTGTTTATTTATTTATCTATTCTATGAAGTATTTAAAATCACTTGGATTATTTTAGAAGAAATATAAATTAATTAATAAATAAAACACTTGGTGATATGTTTATTCATTAAATTAAATATAAATAGAGTCAAATCTGAATATAAAATTCAATTCCGTTCATAACAAAAGGCGTATTATAAATATAATCTCTATTATTATTATTATTATTATTATTATTATTATTATTAATAGAAGTAAAATGAGAGTGAGATATTTTAAATCATTTAGTTGAACATTTGATGAAAAATCATTGATGCAGGAAAATTTGATTTTCCATAAATAATATTAACTCCCCCCCCTCCCTCTCCACCTACTGTTCACCTCTATATATATATATATGTTTAATCCATAAGCATTCATTCATTTACTATGCAATTAAATTATATACATATTCTATGTTTAGTTGAATTGAAAGAAATAATAATGGTCACCTCTAGAAAAAAAAAAAATAATAACTTAAAAGGTGTTAAATGATTTTTTGTGTCGAGATATATTTAGTTTCCCATAGCACCTTAGTTTCAAACTTGCATTTTAAATGTTGACTGCTTCAAATAAACTATGGTTATTTTGCAAAATTTTAATCTCATATTTGGACATTTTATACACAATATAGAATCGTAAATAAATACAAAATTTCATAAGAATTGGAAAAAAAAATTTTAAATGCCTAAAAAGTTCTAAAGGGGACCCCCTTTTGAATCGAAATTAACATACAAATCACTATAGGAAATTAACATTGTTTCTATGATGGAAGAGGTGAAAGTGAATTTAAAAAGAGTAGAGAGAGACGATAATGTTTGCAAGTGAGAGAGAGACATATATGTTTTCTCGGAAACAATTAAAGACAGAAATAAAATAAAAAAAAATGGGAATTTAAATAATAATTGATTTTTAATCTAATAAAAAGAAAAAGATTTAAATTCGGTTACCATGGCAACCATTTCTCTAAATTTAAAATAAAGGGTAATATCAAAATATCAAATAAAGGGTCGGACTAAGCCTAGCGCACAACTTTGCCCCCCCCCCCCCCATTATTCAAAGAAATAACGCAACGCGTTTGTTTATTTGTTTTGATTTTGCTCTGTTGCTATGCATAATTTTCAAATTTAAATGATTTTTTAACAAATTTATGACAAATTAGGATACAAATATTATATATCATTTTACTCGGGAGAAAGTCTAAGTTTGTGAATATATAAAGAAAATTATAGGTTATGAAAGAAAAAAAATATTGTCCCCCCCTAGAGCGCCCCCCTAATGGTCCGATGTTTACCAAAAGCTTTTCAGTTCTTGAACTTTACCTCTAGTTTATGTGTGCAAAATTTCAAAACAATTGGATAAATAGTTTTTGAGTTTTCGTTGACGAAAAAAATTACCACACACACACACACACAGACATCATTCCAAAATCTAGTTAAATGGATTCAGGGGACCTCAAAACGCATTTTGGCAGCTTCAGATCAATTTCGAATTTTTTTTAACGATTACATTACGTAACTTTACCTGTCCAACCTACGGTTGATGGGCAAAGTTATTAATACGTGCGATGATTTGATATTTATTTAAACTGATTGGTTATATATTGGCTAATTCAGTTTTTTTTTTTGTGCCTCATTTCTATTTGATTATTATAATTAGAGAGATGTAGAATTTAATAAAGCCTTTGTTTGTTTGTTCTCAATGTGTGTTTGTTCTGTGTTTAATGTTTATATGATAGTTATGTGGCACGTTTAGTATGGGGAGGGGCTTTATATTTTAATACCCTCCAATATTTCGGCTTTAACAACAATAAAGGGAAAATTAATTAAAATTTATCAAAAATACTAGGTGTTATGTTTCAATATAAATAAATATTTCAACACTTTGAAAATAGGAGTATTTGTATACAGTGATGCCATTTACTTTAAGAATAAATAGATCGGCAACGGAATTTTTCAGACACAGTGCTGCCATCTATGAAAAAAAAAACATACAGTGCTGCCACCTATGAAAAAAAATATAGAGTGCTGTCATCTATGCAAAAAAGATGAAGTGTTGCCATCTATTCAAAAAAATATAGAGTGCTGCCATCTATGCAAAAAAGACACATTGCTGCCATCTATGCAAAAAAAAGATACAGTGCTGCCATCTAAGCAAAAAAGACGCAATCTATGCAAAAAAATATACAATGCTGCAAAAAAGACACAGTGTTGCCATCTATTCAAAAAAATATACAGTGATGCCACCATCTATTTTAAGAATAAATATATCGGCATTAGAATTTGTCAGTTAATTTGTAATAAGGTTCTGATCAGAGTTGGGTTTTATACACGATTTTGCAGTTTTATACAAAAATTGTGGATAAAACTTGTATAAAACGTATAAAATGTATAAAACTTGGATGCGCATGCGCAAACCCGACGAGAAAGGAAGTTCAAATAAAATTTCATTTTTCAATTATTAACATTTTGATTATATTATTCACTAAATAAAAGCAAACAACATCGTCAATGCTTTAGAACATTATAAAATATGAAAAGCTTTTAAGCTGTTTTTTCAGGGGGAGGGGGTTGGTTTTTTACAGTTTTATACCTTTTATACATCGGCCTAGTTTTATCCGCGATAGTTTTATACATGTATAAAACCGTGTATTAGCCCCCGGGTTTGGCGTAGTAAGTAGCGTGCCTACCTCCTATACCAAACGTCGCGGGTTCGGACCCAGGCAGTCCGATGATTTTATTTAAGCCATTTGGATACCAGATGGCTTAAATAGAAATGCCTCAACCCACAATAGATATTTTCTCTACAACGGTTATCGTCAAAGTCTTATATGGCCTAAGTTGCCGAAAAGACTGTGTGAATGTGTGTGTGAGTGTGAGTGTGAATGAGAAAAAAGTGTGAATGTTTAAAAAAAAAAAAAAAAAAAAAAAAAAACCGTGTATTATACTCGGCAGGATAAAACTTGCCAACTCTGGTTCTGATAATGATGTTTTAACATCGACATGTATATAAAACAAAACAAAACTCCTTTTTACTTTCTCGTATAGAGAAAGTTATGTAATCGTAAAAAAATTCGACTTCGAGATTTTGATGTTTCTCCACGTTTTAGACCTCCCTGAGTCCAAAAAAACTATTTTTGGCATTATGTCTGTGTGTGTGTGTGTGTGTGTGTGTGTGTGTGTGTGTAAACACGATTGCTTAAAAACCAAAGTAGCTAGATGGATGAAATTTGGTATATGCTCCTTACACTAAAATTGTAGATTTCTATCAACTTTTGGAGTAAATACGTCACTTGGAAGTAGTACTTTACTTAAAAAGTTTTTTCAAAAATTTTGAAATTTTCAATTTTTTTGTTATAGTATGATAAAATACTCTATTTTAAAAAGTTTTTATTCTTTGACATTTTTTCGAAAACTGAGTAGTTTTTGAAATAATCAAAGAAGAAATATAAAATTTTCGTTAATTTTGATAAAAAATCAAAATAAAATCATACAAGTGTCATTAAAAAAAGGGTAAATATAAACAAATGAATTTGTGAAACAAATGAATTTGTTTATATTTACTCTTTTTTTAATGACACCTGTATGATTTTATTTTGATTTTTTATCAAAATTAACGAAAATTTTATATTTCTTCTTTGATTATTTCAAAAACTACTCAGTTTTCGAAAAAATGTCAAAGAATAAAAACTTTTTAAAATAGAGTATTTTATCATACTATAACAAAAAAATTGAAAATTTCAAAATTTTTGAAAAAACTTTTTAAGTAAAGTACTACTTCCAAGTGACTTATTTACTCCAAAAGTTGATAGAAATCTACAATTTTAGTGTAAGGAGCATATACCAAATTTCATTCATCTAGCTGCTTTGGTTTTTAAGCAATCGTGTTTACACACACACCCAGACGTAATTCCAAAAGAATATACGAGAAAGTCTCGGGGAAGTCAATCCCCATATTTTTTTTTTTATACTAAACCCAGTGTTTACTTTTAATTATTATGATTTTAAAAATGTTTAAATTAGTGCCAACGGTGGATTTTTTTAGATTATTTACATCTTGAATTCTAATATACTGCCGGAAATTAAATATGTATCGACACAAAAATCTGGTGTGACAAATACGGAAATTAAAAAAGTGCATTCAGTCACACCAGATTTTGTTTATTTTATTGTTTCGATTTAGATCTTGTTGTTCATCTTCTCGTTTTATCGCCGTTGTCCTTCCTTCTTTTCCTTCCCTATTGATTCCCGTTCTTGATGGATCAGTTAATACTCTGATAATCCACGTTGTTGAACGCTTAACGCCATGAAGGAGAGGTGGGGGGTGTACATTTCACTTTATTGGCTGTTAATGTGAAGTGGGGGAGGGTTTACACTGTTTGCACTGGATTAGAGAGCGAGTTTACTCTCTCTTCAATTTATTTGTTTTAGTGATAATAAAAAAAAAAACAAAAGACATTCCAATAAAAGAACGAACTATTCATTAAAGGATGTTTCTTGTTGGACTTATTCAGAAAAGACTACTGGTACGGGTGACCAGGCAACTCTACGAGGTGCTGTGGAAGGGTCGTAAAGAAGTTTCCCTCTCGGTGATGCATTCTTTAGAAGGAGTCGGTGCTGAGGGAGTCCCTCCTCAACTAGGATCCTCCATAGCATAGAGGTTGGATAAAAGGAACCAGAAATAAGGATTAGCTCCCTAGCTAGAAACGAACGCAGGAGGAGGAGTTAGAGATAGGAAATAATGTAACTTCACGGTATGCAGGGTACGGCCAGAGGCTGAGGTGTGTGTCTTCGTGCACTTAAGCACCTCGGGTAAATAAACGGGGATCCCGATAGGAATTTCAAATAATAATATTTTTTTTTTCTTTAGACAGATCGGGGATGGGACTCGGATTGGATAAAGAAAGACAGACGGACACTCCGCCTATATATACACAGTGAGTTTTTTTTTAAGGTCTTTTTCGACATCTAAGGCCATTTAGACCCCATCCCTATTTATTTCAAATGATTTGTAGTCAAATCAAATGAAATAAATTTTTCTCGCTTGGAACGGGAAGCGAACCCGGGACTCCGGCGCGAGAAGCTAATGTCTTCTCACTGAGCCACGGCTCCCGGGCATACAGTGAGTTAAGGAAATTTAGTTCTACTTGGTTTTTTGATCATAACTATCATATTACTGTACCGATCGGAATGAATTTTTTTTTTGCAGATATATAATACGCTTTGATCTTTATTATTTATTTTATTTATTTGACTTCCACCCCTCCCTTCTCGGGGTTTTGATGTTTATTAAAAAAAAAACCTCCTGCTGTTAATTCAACAGCAGGAAAAGGGCTCAAATATGGCCTCTAAGAATATTTTGATATCCAATTGAATGATTCTCTCCCATCCACGCTCAGCGTGCTTCAACATGTATTCAAGAAAACGCATATAACACATATATTTTAACAAGAAAGACAAAAAATGACAGTTGGCCATATTTAGAAATAAGTAAGTCACGTGACTCAGATCAGTTTGGCAACTTCGCATAAAATAAATCGCGTTTCACGCTTTCAGATACTTTTTTTTTTTTTTATTTACGATATTTTTTTCTCGCAAATCGCCTATTGTGTCTAAACTGATTTGCATTACTCATTTTAATATTATAAATAAATTACAACAGCAAGATCAACATAATCAGCTGTTAAATGCAAATTTTGTCAGATCTATATTATGCAAAGAAATACTTGAGTCAAAATTTGCACACATAAACTATGGGTAGAGGCCAAGAACTGAAAAGCTTTTGGTAAACATCCGACCATCAGGGGGCGCTCTAGAGGGGGGGGGGGGGCAACATTTTTTTCTTACATAACCTATAATTTTACTTTCTCTTAGCCTATATATGAAATATATAGAGAGAGAAAGTATTGCGATCATGTCAAAAATTCGATGTCGAGATTTTGATGGATATACATGTTTTGAGGTCCCCTGAGTCCAAAAAAGTGGGTCCCGCAAATTGGTCTGTGTGTATGTATGTGTGTGTGTGTGTGTCTGTGTGTCTGTGTGTGTGGACAGATTTTTAGCATGAAGGAGTTGAGCTACCGGATTGAAATTTTATATTTAACTTAGGTACCTTTGAGGAATCTCAAAATAAGCTTTTGAACAAAATCGGCCAAAAAGTAATAATAATAATAATAATACTTTATTGTACTCTTGTGCCATCTACACCTGTACATTTGTTCACAAATACAATTTTTTACTTTTACAATAATAATATAAATGTTTGAAATAAATATAAAATCTTTAAAATATATAAATAATATGTGTGTCAGGTTGATTAAAAAAAAATTACAAACATTCAGTTACAGTATCATCACAACAATACAAATCCAAAATAACACAAGTCGCACATCCCACGAATCATCCACCCCAGCCCAGCCAGAACCCCATCCTCACTCATTCATAGCAAAAGATCGCAATTTCATAGCCGAGGACAGATAAAAGAAGAGGGATTTTGCAATGAGGACAGATCCTCCTGAAAGTAGAGGGAGCAGATCCTCCGCCGATCCCACACCTCCAATTAAGCCCAAGTAGTGGCTTCTAAAGGGAGAATAGAGGGGACACTCCACAATAACGTGGAACAGTGACTCATTCTTGTCTAGGTTGCACATAGTGCAAAGGACCTCCTGATTTATTTTATATATATTTCTATTGAGGGATAATTTCAGTTGGCGCTTGCTAGTGAGTCTAATCTGTGACAGACATCTTTTCATGTTAAAACATAATTTCCACCCAAGATATCCCCGAGTTCCCGGCATCTGAGATAGAGCACGGCCAAAAAGTACTATTACTTTACTGATGTACTTTTTCAGTTTTTTTCGATTTTCTCAAAATTCCCTCCAAGGATTTTTTTTTAAAATTCATAAATCAACTATTTTTTAGATGCTCTTTAAAATGTATATTCTCATTTTGCCGTTGAAATCTTCTGAAGACCACTTTACTCTTGCTCTTCATAGGAAAGATAGAAATGGTTGCCATGGTAACGGAATTTAAATCTTTTTCTTTTTATTTTTTTATATATTCAGAAACTAGACTTTCTCCCGAATAAAATGATATATAATATTTGTATCCTAATTTGTCATAAAGTTGTTAAAAAATCTTTTAAATTCGAAAATTGTGCATAGCAACAGAGCAAAATCAAAACAAATAGACAAACGCGTTGCGTTATTTCTTTGAATAATGGGTAGACAAAGTTGTGTGCTCGGCTTAGTCCGACCCTTTATTTCTTTAGTTAATTACCCAGTAGCCTATATGAACTTGATTTCACAAACTGGGTATATTCAAGAACGACAGTACGATTGAAAATTCATATTTTTTTTTTTACAGTGTATATTAGAGGGATTAAAGTGTGTAATCAGTCTTTTAATTTTGTTTACTCTTTGAAATAAATTATGACGCTATTTTGCCCAGTTAGAGTTGCAGGCTAATGCAATAATGACGGTTAATAGACCAAGCAAGAAGAAGAAGAAGAAGACGGCATCAAGTTTAATGGTCCATAGGGTAAATCCTTTCTGGGGGGGGGGGTTTGTGTTTATGTGTGCCTTGTGAATAATGAATCACCTCAAAAAGTCCGAATTGTGTGCGCGTGCACCTCAACAAATAGACTTGAAAAGAAAAGAAAAAAAGAGTTTATTATTTACTAGCCACTCCATCCGCCTTCGGCGGGCTTCGCGACTAGCCGGGTGGTCGGACCCTCGCCTTTTCTTGATTATGTAAAGGAAATTATAATATTTTTTTTTTTTTTTTTTTTTTTTAACATTCACACTTTTTTCTCATTCACACTCACATTCACACAGTCTTTTCGGCAACTGAGGCCATTTAAGACTTTTAACGATACTCAGTATGTTTAAATATATCAATTGGGGGTCCAGGCATTTTTATTTAAGTCATTTGGTATCCAAATGGCTTAAATAAAATCATCGGACTGCTTGGGGTCCGAACCCGCGACGTTCGGAATAGAAGGTAGGCACGCTACCAACTACTCCAAGCCCCGTGGGCGAAAATTATAATTATCACTACGTATTCCAATCTAGTGCCTGCTTGAGGATTTGTTTCCATTCAAAGAATACATAAATTTTCTCTATACATTTCCTATGGAAGAAATCGTAACTTTAGGAATTAATAACTCAAAAAATTGTAGGAATTTCGGGACCCGAGTATTTCTCCATAACGCCCTCTATAAGACTGCAAAATGTCGTTTCAAAATTCCACCGGGAAGTTGGTCAAACAGAGCGTGACAGACGGACACTCCTATAGATATATAGATATTGGGGTCTAGGCATTTCTATTTAAGCCATCTGGTATCCAAATGGCTTAAATAAAATCATCGGGCTGCCTGGGATCCGAACCCGCGACCTTTGGTATACAAGGCCAACACGCTAGCCACTACACCAAGCCCGTAGGCAAAAAGAAAATTATTATTATTATTATTATTCCATTCCAATTCAGTGCCTGCTTGAGGATCTGTTTACATTCATGGAATACACAAATGCAAAGAATATATAAATATTTCTCTATACATTTCCTATGAGAGAAATCGTAGATTTTACTTATTATTCTTTATTTCAAAAGGTTTATAGCTGTTAATATTGATACAAATCGCAACTAGGTCTTTTTCTTTTTTATTACACCCTCACGCTGACGTTTCGATTCCGGTAGGGATAATCTACAGAGTATATAGGATGTTATGAGTAGCCCCTATGTTCTGAAGACGATCTCTACCGGGATCGAAACGTCAGCATAAAATTAATAAAAAAAAAAAAAGAAAAAGACCGCTGCTGCGATTCGCTTTTGTATTTCTGTTGCCCTCCTAACATGAAATTTACTATTATTGCATGGAAAGTAACACCTTTGCACCAATTGCATATTTCAAGACCAAAGAATACAGAGTTAGGTAGGCTCAAATTTATCATACTGTAGAAGAAGAAGTGTGTACTTGATCTTTTGGGAGTAATTTCTCTCTCTCACTCTCACTCTCTTGTGATCAATAAAGAAAGGCAATTGTTGAATCTCAAGTGTTCCTCTCGTTTTTTTAGAGATGTTTTCAACAAGAAATTCACAAGGGAAACGAAACAAAGAGCGAGAAAACTTTACTTTCCCATTCTTCTAGTTTAAAGGGGGGGGGAGGGGGGGGGAAAGGGTAATGTTAAAGAATTTATTCAATTAATTTCAACTTGAATTACCTGCAAGTAAAATTAAAGAACTTTATTCAATTAGGCCTATATGTATTTATAAGAAAATTATAATTTTATAACATTTTTTGAAACAATTTGTAAATTAAAATATACTTCACGTTAAAGTTGTTCGGATAGTACATCGTAAGTCATAATAGAATCTAAATTTTTTTTTTAATAAAATTAAAAATTTGAATGCCAAAATTCCTTATTATAATTTAGTCGTGACCTATCAGAGTTTATAATTGGATTAAGTTAATAATTTAATTACTAAAAATAATAAATGAATGACTTTTGACTTGAGCAGTTTTTCAAGTAAAATAGAACTGGCAACATTGCATTCATCAGCTGTTTATTTTAAATCTTGAAGCCTTCAATTTTATTTTATTTAATATATTACAATGATTATGGCAAATCAGTTTAAACACAATGGACGATTTGCGAGAAAAAATATCGTCAAATGGAGAAAAAATGTAACTGACAGCGAGAAAAGAGTATTATTTTATGCGACGTTGCCAGACTGTTCTGAGTCTCATTTTTAAATATTGGCGACTGTCATTTTGGAGAATTTTTTCACTTCCTTGTTAAAATATCTTTAAAAGATTTCGGCAGAAACTTTTGATTTTATAATTAACGTATTCCTCGGAAGTGAATTGATAAAAATGTAAGTTTTTTGTTTTTTTACCTATTGCTGAGATGGCTATATAATTCGATATGTTTGCGTTTCGTCAATATTAAATTTCAATTTTTTAAAAATTAATTACACGATAACCCTGGATCAGATCTGCTTCAAAATTTTATTTTATACGTATGTGATAGTGATTAATAACATATTAAAAAATCAGCTTTTAACCTATTAAAGTGCTTTAAAGTCCGAACAACCTTAATGATAAAACATTTGTGACTGACTGGCGGGGGGTCCAGGGGCATCCGGCTAGGCGCAAAGCCCGCCGAAATATCATTAATATCCAAGCTATAATAATTAATTAAATTGGTGCCAAAGTAAAATATTTTAGCTCTGAAGATGGCTTCTATGTAAACCGAAACGTCAGCTAATAAAATAGAAGATATCTCTGCTTTTCCATCCCTTCCTTGATAGAAATAGTAATATTATTGTTCAAAGGGATAAATATAAAGATAAGAAAAAGCTATATCAATATTTGACATATATGTAAAATTTGGATTGATGACGTCAGTTGTTGATTTCTTGGAAGTTTTTTTAATATTTATTAAAAAAACAAAAAAACGAGTAATATTTTCATATGATTAGGGAGTTAAATTTAAATGCTATTATATTTTTAGAGTTGAAAGAAAGAAAGAAAGAAAAAAGATCTATGTGTGTGTGTCTGATTTGTTATTGGAATTGCGTCAGAAAGCGAAGCTTTTGAAATATTCATTGCCATACACACACACACACAGAAAGAGACTTTTAAAACGACAAATCTTCAGAAAGGATACATTGTAAATTAAAAATCTGGTGTGAATGGTCGCACAGCACACAACTTTCTCTTATCTGCGGTGTCAAGAAAAACAAATAGCCCTCAATTTTGTCATTTAAAGTTGTGATTTTTCGTTTGGCTCCATAGCCTTTCAAATGTGTACTAGCGTCATCACATCATCACTAGCGTCAATCACAACTTTTAATGACAAATTTGTTTTTCTTGACACCGCATAATCCTGAAGAAGGAGTCGTTTTGGCTCCGAAACGTTGACCAAAAGCGGAAGGAGTTCTCACTAATATCCACCAGACTGCTCCCTATCTTAATCAGTTAAATAAATCATTAAAATATATAACCTAGTGTTTTTTTTTTAAATTCAAGTATCATACTATCAAATTTTTAAAGTGGAACTTTTATTTGATGGCCTTAAATTTTTTCGCTCTTTAATCAACATGTCGCGTTACAAGCCATGACGTCACAATCCGTGACGACAAAAATAGGAAAGTTGAAATTTAATATATATGACGAATTATAAAAAATAATTGTGAGATTTAATTATTCAATTTTTAAAATTGATAAAATATAATTTTTAAAATAATTTAAATCTTTAATATTGTTCTCAGTTTTTAACATGCGCCAATTGATTTCCCATTTATCCAATTAGGCCTATTAAGTTAAGATTAAAAACGCGATTTCAATTGAATAATTTTCTGAAAATTTTCAGTTAAACGCCTACGATCCGAAAAAAAAGTTTCACTTGCATCGTGGTTTCATAAAACCACACAATGATTTTTTTTTTTTAAACGAAATTTCAGTATATTAATAAATTTAATTAAAACGGAGATAACAAGAAAAAAAAAATCTTATTTTCTTGAGTACAGTATATGAGATGGCATATAATAAGTACGGAAGATAGAAGGAAGGGATTATAAACGTGTCTGTGTGTGTGTGTGTTTTAAAGGATATGAAATACGGCCATAGTTGTGCCACAACTTAGTTTGTTTTAGCCAAGGCAACAGCAGATAATTGCAAAACATTTTCATTATAGCTATAGCTATTTATGAATAGTCGACATAATCAGAAGAAGATGGGCCTCTAACAAAAAGCTAGCCAACCAACAGAGTGAGGGGGGGGGAGGGAAATTAATAAGATAAACTTTTAAACATAAAACTTTGTTAGGGAGGAAAATATTGCAAAACAAAAAAAAAAAAATAAATAAATAGATGGACAAATATAGTTTGTTGCTTTATTGGAAATTTAAATATTATTTTTATAGGTAATAATACTAGTGTCTTTTAAGACTCTAATTTGGAATTTGTTTTATTTTAATAAGAAAAGAGGTTATTATATATATATATATGTATTTATATACACTCTACATCTCTTAGATCTCGTGTAATGTAAGAAAGAGAGATTGAGGTTATCTCTTAGTTTCACTGACTAATTAAGAATTAAATCTCACAATTATTATTTTAAAAATCAAAATTCTATAAAATTAATTAATTAAATTTAAACTATATAAATTATTGGATCTAATTGAAACATGATAATTTAATTAAATGTTTGAATACGAATTGGCAGACCACCGATTTGCCGAGAATGTGTTTTAATAAATGCACCATTTAGAAAATAACTGAAATTGGGGGTCTCAATTAATAGAACTCAATGAATCGGTCGATGGAAGGTGGAATTAAATCCGGATACAGTCAAGAATACCGAAACAAAACTCAGAGAAGGTGATATCAAGAGACTACAACGATTTTTTCTTTTAATTCATTAATCAATTATTTTTTAGATGCTCTTTAAAATATATATTCTTATTTTGCCATTGAAATCTTCTGAAGACCACTTTACTCTTGTGCTTCATAGGAAAGATAGGAGAAATGGTTGCTATGGTAACAAAATATAAATATTTTCCCATAATTATAAATTTTACATCTGAATTCAAATGTTCCGTACTGTCGGGAAATAAATATATGTCGACACAAAAAATCTGGTGTGACAAGCACAGAACACAACTTTCGATTACCAAAGGTGCGACAGTCACGCCAGATTTTTTATTTTTTATTATTTTCTTTTGTACAGTCGACGACTCAAGTACAGTGAGTGACAATATTAAGTTCCACCCATACATTTTCTTCTTGTGATTATTTCAATGTTTTTATAAAAGAAAATGAAAATCTTTATTGGAAATTTTCTAGGTTTGAGCCATGAAAATTTCCATTAAAAAATATAAAATATTTTTTTAAAACCAATGAAATAATCACAAGTAGAAAACGTATGGGTGGGACTTAATATTGTCCCTCACAGACAGGGATGGGCAGGATCCAGATCCTTTTGGATTTAAATCCGAAGATCCGATCCGATCCAGGATCTCCGGATCTGGATCGATATCCTTTTTTTTTAATGGATCTCTAACCGAATCGAAAGAGGGGTGGATTCATGGGCGTCCGCAGGGGGGGCAACCAGGCACTTGCCCCCCCCCCCTGGAAGATTAAAATGATACAAAAAAATGTATAAAACAAAAAAAATACAAAAAAACCTTTCACAGTACACATCCACCTTGCCGCAGTGAGAAAGCTTTAAATACTAAGAGATGTATAACATTATTAATATCAAAAATACGTTTTTTTTAACTTATCTGGAAGTGACTTGCCCCCCCCCCCCGCAAAAAATCCTGCGGACGCCTTAAGGATTTTGATCGAAATCCATTTTGCCCTCTGGATCTAGGATCGGATCGCTGATCATTTTTAAAGGATCGACAATCCTGGATTTTCCGATCCTTTTTAGAGGATCGCTAATCCTTCAAAACTTCTTTTTTTTTCAAATTTTTAAATTGAGAAAATCTATTGTTTTTTTCTTCTCCATTAAGTTAATTTTTTTTTCTCTGTATACTAAGATCTATAAGAATGTAGTAATTAGAAAAAAATATGTTATTAAAAACATAACTAAAAAAAAAAAAAAAAAAAAAAAAAAATAGTCTTCGAACTTCGAAGAATTTTGGTACCTTCGAAGTTCGAAGGTACCAAAATTTTAATCTGATGTAATCTTATAGGTTTTATAAGATTACATTTGATTAAGATACTATCTGGTTAAGGGTGATAAAGTCTCATATTTCGGGCGGCCGAAAGTTTCGGCTAGTTTTTGGCCGAATCCGAATATTCGGTCTGTTCCTACTCAACACTTTCGATCACATTCGCGCCGACTGTAGTACATACCAAGCATTTGTATGACCGAAATTATGTCCAATAAATTATCATTTATAAATAAATAAATGTTTCAATTTATTATTTATTAGATACTATATACTATAACTTTATACGTATTTCGACACTCTCTATAAATATTAAAGACCTAAGTTTTATTTTCATTATCTAATTAGAAAAGTTATGTGATATGCATCTCCCACCAGATTTTTTTACAATATGAATTTAGTTATTTTAGAATAAAGCAAACAAATGAATGCAATGCATCACATCAATTTTAAAATAAAATAATAATCTCTGGTGGCATTTAATTTCATGTTTATTTTTCTTCTATTTTAATATTCATGAATAATCCATATAATAATAATAATAACTCTTTTTTTTATTATATATAAACTTTCCTCGTATTGTTAAAATTCCGCTCCCTTTAATCCCTAGTTAAAATAAAATTCTTTCAATTGTGGACACCGTAGTATCAAAATATTATTCCCTTTATTAATGCCTTTTTTTTTTTATTCAATTATAATTATGAGATTTAATTTTGATTTATTTTTTGTTAAATGAAAATATTTTCTTTTTATTTTACTTTCCTTTATTCATAGGCCTATATATTAAAAAAAAAAAGTCAACTAGTTTCGGAGTTAATTTAACAATTAAATCTTATATTTATCATTTTAAAATTAATTATTATTTATTTATGAAAACAATTCGATAAAATATAAGAAATTATGGTGTCAATTATTATAAAAGAAATAAAATTAATATTTAATATGATTAATTATAAAATTATAATTGTGAGATTTAATTATTTTATTTTTTTTTTTTTTAGTTCGTAACACATTTGAACTTCGAAACTACTTGACAGATTTTTATGGGCGTTTTTTTTTTTTTTTTTTTTGATTCGTAGATAATTTCATTTAGATAATTTTGGGCTAGATTTTGAGGTGTCTAGAACTAAAAAAAAATCCTATTATTCTAAAAATGTAATTATCTATTATATATTTGTATCCGGACTTTAAATAAAATACAAAAGGCGTTATTTTGAAGGGGGGGGGGAGGGAGGGGCGTTCTAATTTCCCTCTCAGAGTTTCCTTTCTCATACAAATTGATTGCAATCGATTGAAAAGAAAGAGAAAAAAAGATAAAATTCACTAAAAACGATGGCGATCCGATTTTCTAAAATTAGATCTAGTTTAAATCCTTATTTTTGGATTGGTTTATTATTGTTGAATGAGTAAGGAGAGGGGGGGGGGTATTCTATTATACAAAATTTTATTTTTTAGGTTTTGCATTTAAATATACAAATAGAAAATGTTACAAACTTGATAATCTTTTTTTGTTATAAATATTACAATAAAGTGGGTGATATAAAAAGAATAATTTTAATTTAAAAAAAAAAAAGAGTAAATCCTTCAATCACTCATTGAATGGGTTGTTGTTAATTTCTCTCTCTCTCGCTCTCTATGCTTCAAATCAAACTGAAAATTGCCAATTTGACACTTGGCATTGTCTCTCTCTTCTTTTGACATTCGTTTTGACATGTGAAGATTTAATTGATAAGCAAACAAAGCAGACATTTTTTTTCTCTTACCTATATATGTGTGTTAATATATAGAGAAAAAGAATTGCATTCATGTCGTGTCAAGATTTTGATGGAAATATACGTTTTGAAAGGTTCCTTGTGGAATATCTCAAGAATGAAAAGAGCTAGGATACTGAAATTTTAGGAGCGACGTCTAAACGCACTTTAAAAAAAAAAAAACTATACTATTATAAGGAATTTTTCAATGCGGTTTTTTTTTTAAATGAATTAAATTCATAAGAGATTATTGGAACATCGAGCTATAATTTGTTTAATGACTTATTAAAAAATTATCGTAATTAATTTTTTTGTTATCAAGCAAATACAAAAAAAACAATCTGTCCCAATAATCTTTAATTTTTTTTAAATTTAAAAATGAATTTATTGTTATTATTAATCACATATTAATTAAGAAATTTTTAAAATAAGCTTAGATGATTTATTTAAAAATCAACTGTCAAATTAGTTCAGCATTCTTGTAATAGATGGCAGGCTAATCTAACAGCCGATATAGTATTAGCCTATATCTGGCCTATATTTATATATTTTTACGCTTTTATAAAATATACATAATATATAATAACATTTATAAAGTATTTATTATTAAAAAATCAATGAAAATGCATTAAATATTATTAGCTACCATTCTGACATCTCTTGGCAAATTTTTGAATTACTTGATTTTTTTGAGCATACTTTTAATGACACACCAGATTTAAAAAAAATAGAATTTCCGTCAATTTTAGTTCGTATTTCTATTAAATAATATTTTAAATACCTTTCGTTAATAATTTCATTCTTATTCAATGATTGTTTCCAGGGATAGAAGTAAAATTTTAACAACTGGCGTACTTTTGTAAAAAAAAAAATTTAAATTTTTTACATTCATTGTTTTTATATTTTATATACCGTAGTACGTGAAAGCAAACGAAAAAAAAAGTAGGCTAGTAAATAAAGATATCTCTTTTAAAAGGCCTAAGTGCTAATGGATTCTCAAGTAACATTAATGAATACTCCCAAGTCGTTACAAACAAAAAAAAAAAAAAAAAAAAAAAAAACTAACTAACAAAGAGAAGGTGAGAGAGAGAGAGAGGTGGGGTGTTAAAAAATCTCCTTTACAATTTGATAACATTGAAAAAAAAAAAAAAACGGAAGAAAGAAAATCTATTCTCTTAAAAAAAAAATTGAGTTATTAAAAAAAAAAAAACAAGGTGATATGTTTCAATTATTGTTAAAAATATATTTCGACATCTTTATATGCGATTCTAATACTTCTGAATATGACAGATCTGAAATCAGGGGCGTATATAGAAATTTTTTTCGGGGGGGGGGTCTGAACTCGAAAATTTTTCTGCGGAAAATTTTTTTTTTTCTAAGAAACTAAAATTTTTTCATACGAATTTTTTTTTTTTTTTTTTTAGAGACCCCAAATTTTTTTTGCGCCTCTCGTAACATATTCCTTTTTGCGGACCCTGCAGAAAAATTTCTCCTCGGTCGTGAAAATCATTTTACCTTTTTTTTTAGAGACTCGGAATTTTTCCCGCCTCGCGGAACATTTTATCTTTTGCGGAACCAAAGTTTTACATCCTGCGGGGGAATTTTTTTTTTTTTTTTGCGGAACTATATCCCGAGTCAAAATTTTGTCCTTGTCAAAACCTCCTGTCGTAAATTTAAACCCTGATCTCAGCCTGGATTTCTTTGTGTTTCTCGACCTTCTCTGGGCCTGAATACGCACGAAGCAGGCCGAAAGCAGTCTAAATTTTATATCCTGGACTCGTCCTCCCATAGCCCTTCTTTGAGTCTTCCTCATCCTTGCCTAGACCTGCCCTTTTGTCATATTTATTCTATTGTTATTATGATTGATTTATAGATAGGGAAGCAAATAAATTGGAATAAAAATGCAAATTGGAAAAGGTAAGAATGACGGTTAGGTGCCTGGACCTCATAATATTTATAAATTATTAAATACGAGTTATCGATAAAGTCTTAAATGTGACGGCAGGAGGCCGAATCATGGATTCGGCGAGAATGGCCAGGTTGAAGACCGGACAAATTTATCAATGCGAGGCTAAATACAGGTTAAAATTTATTGCTCCAGGATAAAAGCAGGACAGAATTTATGACTTCAGGGCAAAGCAAGGACAATTTTTTAACTCGGGATTTTTTACGCTTCGGGGCCAATCGGACATTTCGGGGGGGGGGGGGCGAGTCCCGCTGATGTCTGTATAACCCTATATGTTTTTGGGAAATTTGGGGGTGGCTCGGGCCCCTGGCTGAAATAAATACTAATTTATACCGATTAATAATTTGTCTCAGCTTTCTTCAAAAACAAAAAAAAATCTTGTGCGACCATCACACCAGATTTTTTGTGTTGACATATATAGTTAGTTTCCGCCGATGTATTAAAATTCAAGATGGGAATATATTTATAATATTACCATAGCAACCATTTCTCCTATCTTTCCTATGAAGTACAAGAGTAAAGTGTGCTTCAAACAATTTCAATGGCAAATTGAGAATATATATTTTAAAAAGCATCTAAAAAATAATTGATTTTTGAATTTTAATCAAAATCATTGGAAAGAAAAAAAAAAAAAACTGAAAAAATACATCAGTAAATTACTAGTACTCTTTGGGTGATTTTGTTCAAAGCTTCGTGTCACGTCCCATGGAGGTGCTTAACTTAAATATAAAATTTCGCTTATTTGATTATTTTTCATGCGTCATTTTGCGAGACACACACTGCCATCAAAACGTGTATTTCCATCAAAAAACTCTTTTATAGATAATTTAAAAAAAAAAAAAAAACAGGATGATATGTTTTAATTATTTTTGTTAAAAAAAAAAAAAAAAAAAAACTTTTTCCGATTCAAACACACATACCCACGACAACTTCGGCCATATAAGACTTTTTACGATAACCGTTAGTCAGGATTCACAGGAACTTTGCAGTATAAATAAAAAAATCTTTTTAATTTCTATTTGCCGACGTTTCGGTCGCCAATCACGACCTTCATCAGGTGCAAATATTGTCATTTATACAGGATCTTTTGATCGTGACAATATTTGCTTTAATGAAGGTCGTGATTGGCGACCGAAACGTCGGCAAATAGAAATTAAATAAAAGATTTTTTTTATCTATACTGCAAAGTCCCTGTGAATCCTGAGTAAATAGACCCTGTTATGCATTAGTGTGTCAAGCGCCAGCTACCGAGATTTGAGAAAATTAACATTCAAGTTTTTTGTTTTCATTGGATTATATATAATTTTTTTTGTCAATTGTGCAAGTAACATTGAATATAAATTTTTTTAGGACATATTTCATAATTATAGCATTTGAAACAATATTCCGTGCTTCACTCAATTTTTAATTTTGGGGCTCTTGACACACTAATGCATAACAAGGTCTCAATATCTACAGCCATAAAGCATCCATTTATTAATAACCGTTAGTATTAATACACACCGAGCCCGAGGTCGTTACAAACACTTGATTGGATTTGTCATCTCCAAAATTAATACTCCGTTGTGTCTTACACCAAGTGTTTACAATATTTTGTAACATATAGACTCATGTTTTTACTTTTGTTTATTTTCATAAGCGATAGTGCTTAACTCTCAAGGATCTAAAAAAAACCCTTATGTTGTAAAACGAATTTTTGTATTAATCGATTTTACTTTCATTTAATAAATATTTCTTTTTCTCTTTTGTTTCCAGGTAAAATAATCTCTTCTTTTCTACTCTCTTCTTTATCGGTAAGCCTTTTATTTTTTTATTTATATTCATTGTTTGTTTTTTTTTTTTTAAACTTTAAAACGAATTTGTATAGGAAAATCCAATAAATGTGACATATTTCCAATTTTTTTGTTTAAATTATTGAAATTCTGAGGCTATTTTCTTCTAAATTTATCGTTTTAATTACACAATAAGATTCTGTACTTGACAAATTTCAAAACCCACAGAAAATTTTGTAATTATAGGGAAAAAAATTCATTATAGTTGAATTTCTTGAATTTTTTTTTATTTTTTATTTATTAGCCGCAAAACCTGCCTTCGGCGGACTTTGCTCTCTTGGCCCTCTCCTTCTGGCTCGGGTCCCCCAATGGCGGACCCTCGCCTTTTCTTAACCAATTTTTCAGTCAACTCCTTTCAGGCAATTAATAATAAAAATACATGTCTGGATTATTAAAAAAATCTGGTGTGACTGGCGCACAGCACACAACTTTCTCTTACCTTCGGTAATCGAAAGTTGTGTTCTGTGCTTGTCACACCAGATTTTTCGTGTCGAAATATATTTAGTTCCCGACAGTACGGAACATTTGAATTCAGATGTAAAATTTATAAGTATGGGAAAATATTTATATTTTGTTACCATGGCAACCATTTCTCCTATCTTCCCTATGAAATACAAGAGTAAAGTGGTCTTCAGAAGATTTCAATCGCAAAATGAGAATATACATTTTAAAGAGCATCTAAAAAATAATTGATTTTTGAATTTAAAAAAAAATCGTTGGAGCAAATTTTGAGAAAATCGAAAAAAACTGAAAAAGTACATCAGTAAAGTACTAGTACTCTTTGACCGATTTTGATTAAAAGCTTATTTTTCCGGTCCCGGGGGTGTTTAACTTAAATATAAAATTTCAACCTCATAGCTCAATTCCTTCATGCTTAAAATTGAACACAGACACACAGACACACCCACCCACCCACCCACCCACCCACCCACACACACACCCACCCACAGACAGACCATGTCGCGAAAACCACTTTTTTGGATTCAGGGGACCTCAAAACGTGAAGATCCATCAAAATCTCGACATCGAATTTTTGACATGAATCCAATACTTTCTCTCTATATATATATTACATATATACATAGGTAAGAGAAAGTAAAAAAAAACTCTTTATCTTAAAGGAAATCTATATACAAAGGCAGGTCAATAAGTCGGTGACTTTTTGAATTTCCCGCCTCTTAACTGAAATGGCAACACTGCTCCTGTCAGCAGGCAACTATCAGCTGGCTCCTGTAGAAATTTGAACCAGCTGGGTCTTTTAGTTTTTGTTTGACATCCATTAATAGCAGACTACCTCGTGATTTGAGAAAAAAGTGAATTTCGTGTGCTCCATGGCAAAAATCCATGAATTGGGATACGAATTGCTCCCTCATCCGCCCTATTCTCCGGATTTAGCCCCGACGTGACTATTTCTTGTTAAAATGGCTCGGCGGAAAGGGATTTGTCTCCAACGATGATCGACAAATCTTATTTTTTGGAAGGGATAAAAAAAAATTGGAGAAACGTACAAAGTGTATAGAGCTCAAAGGAGACTACATTGAAAAATAAAATAATTTTTTATCGAAAAACCTGTGACTTAGTGACCTGCCCTCGTACTATAGTATATAAGGGCATAGAGTCCAGTTCCTCAAGGTCACCTATTTGAAATTGCGCCATTAAACATATATTTATCCTAAAGCTCTAGACTGACGATTTATTAGCCTAATACAGCAGAGAGGGAAATTTAAAACTTTAAAATTTTGCCCGCCTTCGGCGATCAAGGGGGTCCAGGGGGCGTAGCCGAAGGCGGGCTTTACAACTTGTCATAAATACTTGACTTTAATTTTTCAAAAGGAGAGCTTAGGGTAAATACTGTTCAAATTTTCTTGAGCCTTCTCACTTTTCGACTATTTTTCCTGCCGGGAGCTTAGTCTGAAAAACTTGCACTGCTATAGAAGAAATCGTAACTTTAACAATTTATAACTCAACAAGTTATAAGAATTTCTGAATTTCCCTCTTTGAGCAGATAAAATTTGACTTCAAAATTCAATTCGGAAGTGATCCAAAAAGAGGACATTAGCGTTGTTAAACAAAATTTGCATACTATACTAGCCACCCCAAGGCTGATTGTGCAGCTAGTTATTGCTATAAATAAAAGAAGAAGAGCATTTTGGGCTAATTTAGAGTAGAATCACATCTTGGCTATCTATCTTAGTTAGAAGAGTTCACATTTCAAGAACTGTACGCGTACGTCAGCATCTCTCTGCCTCTAAGGGAATCCTACAGGAACATCGATCAAATAACTTGGATTAGAGTTGAAAATTAAATTCCAACAACAACAACAGCAAACAAACCATAGCGTTCAAATAAAGAAATTATTATTATTATTTATGTATTGTACATTAAGATAATTTAATATATATCTTTAATTATGGAATAAGAATTGTGAGATTTAATTATTATTATTTTTTTTAATTCATTCAAATAAATAAAACTTCGAAATTATTGCACTAATTTTTATGGGATTTTAAAAATATTATTAAATTTTCTATTATAATGATATTTAATCAGGTAAATTCAATTAAAAAACACAACGTTATATGTTTCAATATATCATCAACAACCTTATCAGTGTGACGTATTTTTATACCAATAAATAATTTATTAGAACATATTTTTAATTCAATTTTATTCATTAAAATTTAAAAATTGTTATTTTTTTATTGTAATATTTTTATTAATATTTCTCTCGAACTAATTAAATGTTAAATTAATGTTGGAAATTGAAATTTAATATAAATATGTTTAATTATAGAATATTAATTGTGAGATTCAATTTGAACTTGAACTTTTATAACGATTTAACTTCGAAACTACTTGACGGATTTTCGTAAGATTTTTTTTTTAAAGTTTACAAAATTTTACGAGAATTCCTCTAGAGAATACTAATCATAAATGACAAAAATAAACTTAAATATTTATATGATTAATTATAGGATAACAACTTTAAAAATAGTGAGATTTAATTTTTACTTTTCCGATTAACTCGGAAACACGTTGACGGATTTTTTTTTTTCAATATATAAAAATTTTACGTGGGTGTTTTAAAGAAAGGAAAAAAAAATTTCGGTAGTCTAGAACAAAATAATTCTAATTATTTAAATTAATAATAATTTATACTTTTTCTTTTATAACGCATTAACTTCAAAACTACTTGACGGATTTTCATAGAATTTTTTTTAATGTATTGTGAATTTTACCGACATTGTTTTTGAGAAAATTAATGTGGGTGTTTAAAATTTAAAAATTTATTATTTTAATACTCCATACCCGGTTTATTTTTATCTGTAAATCGCTGCAATATTTAAGAAGTTAGTTTAGCCTCCACGATCCTCCATCCGCCCTCCGGAAATAAATATCAAGTGATAATATAAATCTATTGAAACATATAATCTTGTGTTTATCTTGAAAATTTTCGAAATTATTTTGATTTCTATTTAGTAGAGCGGCGTATGCATTAAATACGAGATTCTATTATTTTTAGCCAAGAATGAATGAATCATGATGCAGCAAAAAAGGGTTGGCGAGGGGGGGATGTCATTTCCTGTTATTGCCCTTTTTCTCGCTCTAGAAGACACCCAAGGCAAGAAGAAGACGATGACGATGACTTTATACGAGGAGAATGTAGTTGGGCTTAAAATGTAATTTGTCTCTTCTCTCTCTCATTTTAAAATTATGAGAACATAGAGAGAGGTCGGGTCACTCTCTAAAAGGCTAAAATATAATGAGAATATAGAAATATCTTTTATTTTTATATGTTCGCCGATGGCAGGCCTACAACTCAGAAGGCTTTTGAATATGGCTGCCTAAAACCTTGAATTTTTTTTTTTTTTTGACTCCCTCTATACATTACTTCCAGGAAGGGATGGCGGTTTTTTTTTTTTTTAAACCGGTTTTCGGTCGTCGTCGGAAAAAACTTTCGGTTAAAACTGCTATCAAAAAACCGGTTTCCTTTTTTTTCGCTTGAGGAAGTAATTAAAGCATTTTTATATTCATTGAAGCTTAATGAGTGATAGACCGAAACTCCTCAAACTACTCTTATTTTTCGGCAAGGGTGTAGAAAGGGAAAAACAAAAAAAAAAATTTTTAAGTGAAACTTTATTTTGATCGACACAAATTTTTTCGTTTCTCTATCAGCATGTCGCGTTACAAGCCGTGACGTCAAAGGCTGTGACGACAAAAATAGGAAAGTTGAAATTTAATATATATGATGAATAATAAAAAATAATTGTGAGATTTAATTATTCAATTTTTAAATTGATAAAATATAATTTTTAAATTAATTTAAAATGATTCAAATCTTTAATATTGTTCTCAGTTTTTAACATGCGTCTATTGAATTCCCATTTTCCAATTATTAAGAGTTAAGTTTAAAAAGGCGATTTTAATACCCTTAATTGAATAATTTTCTGAAATTTTCAGTTAAACGCCTACGATCCGAAAAAAGTTTCACTTGCATCGTGGTTTCATAAAACCACACATTTTCTGTCTAGTCCAATTCTTTTTTGAAACGCATTCACAGGAAGTTGGTTTGTTGGCTATTTTTATTTTATTTTTTTTTTTACATTCAGTTCTTGGAAGAATTCAAATGAATGTTTTTAATTTTGAAGTATAATTTTGTTTATCCTGAATGAATTCTAATCTGTACACAAAAAAACAAAGAATATTGCGCAGTCCACCTCCATCGTGTCACTCACCTAGCTAAGAAATGTTGATTTGAAAAAGTTAGGTCAATTTGAATCACAAACTAACTAATAAAAGAACAAAAAAAAGAATTATTTAATTAATTAAAAACACAAGGTGACATGTTTCAATAACTATAATTATATAACAAGCAGAGTGTTCATATGTCCTTCACATCCATCTTTCCGTAATTTTGAAAAGAAATTTTGCATACTTATAGAGGACGTTATTGGAAAGATCAGGAAAAATAGTCAAAAACCAAATATTGCAAATGTGGAGGTGCAAAGAATACATAAATATTTCTCTATACATTTCCTATGGGAGAAATCGTAGTCTATCATTGAGCTTTAATTTTTTTAATGACTTATTAAAAAATTATCGTAATTAATTTTTTTGTTATCAAGCAAATACAAAAAAACAATCTGTCCCAATAATCTTTTTTTAATTTAAAAATGAATTTATTGTTATTATTAATCACATATTAATTAAGAAATTTTTAAAATAAGCTTAGATGATTTATTTAAAAATCAACTGACAAATTAGTTCAGCATTCTTGCAATAGATGGCAGGCTAGTCTAACATCCGATATAGTATTAGCCTATATCTGGCCTATATTTATATGCTTTTATAAAAGATACATAATATTTATAAAGTATTTATTGTTAAAAGATCAATGAAAATCAACCAAATGCATTAAATATTATTAGCTACCATTCTGACATCTCTTGGCAAATTTTTGAATTACTTGATTTTTTGGGCATACTTTTTATGACACACTACGTCATCTTATCGAGAAAAACATGCGTAACACCTTCGGTCCTGTTCCGCCAGAAACGAGTTAGTTGACTTGATTAAGGAAAGGCGAGGGTCTGCCGCAGGCGGGCCTGTGCCTGGCGGAGGCGGGCGTTTATTCCTATACACCCTTGATACGTATTCCGACACACACTCATTTTTCTTTCCCTCTCTCTCTCTCTAATTCAATAAAGTTTATTAAAATTTTACAAATTTTCTTTTTCCATTCCCCTGATTGAAAATTTTCCCTTTCAATCATCAAAACAGAGAGAGAAAAAGAAAAAAGAGTAAAATAAATAAATTTTTTTTTTTTTTAGAATATTGGTAATTGAAATTCAGCCAAGATGTATACTCAATTTAAATAATGACTTTTCTTTGTATAAAAGGCCCTCTTCTTTTATATACGTATATTGCCCATTCATTACCCTTAGGGCCCTTGTCTAATATATAATCGTATATAGACGATGTAGCTGCTTGGCCAGATCTCACAAAAAAAAGGGCAACGAATTTACAAAAGTTTCCAGTAAAAGGTTAGATCTTATTAAAAGCGGGAAAGTTTTATAACCCCGTTGCCTTTGTTTTTGCTATGATGTCATATTGTGACTAAGCATGACCAGATTATAAATACAGTAATTTCATTATAATGCTTTATGGTGGAGGTGCTGGGATAATGCATT